>SNQJ01S0067572.1:60480-73439 GCA_010110895.2 Picea sitchensis | reverse complement strand
ACCTGCGGAAATTTCTCTTTATAAGGTTTTTACATAGGAAAATGTAACTTCTTTTCTCAGGAAAAGTTCTTTTTCCTTCTCTCTTCAGGAACTCAGGGCACTGTGACCCTTCTAAAGGCAATAGATAGGTTTACATCATTAACGATCATAGGGATGACGAAAATAATGTGTAACACCATGTACAAGGCCCTTGAGACTGAGAGTGTTGTACCTAGGTACTCCTGAAAGGGTTGCTATGGTTCCCCCTTTCACCTCTCTACGAGGTCTGGTCTCCTCCTTCGGCGGTGTCCCTGTCGGTATATGAGGTTTCTTCGGTTGCTTCTCTGGCCCATGCGTGGTTTCGTCCTCTAAATCACAGTCTACCTGTGCCTCGATATCCTCATCCTCCTCCTCGCTGCCCAATTCCACTTCAATGTAGTGGATCTATCCCTTTCCCATGCATCTATGCCCTGGGACCCAAGGGTCTCTGCAAGAGAATCAAAGCTTCTTCCTCATCAACTCCCGTCTCGTGTCATCATCCAATTTGGGATTACCCTTCCATTCCCTTTGAGGATTCCTATGATCCTTGTCTCTCTGTGGTACAAAGGGTTTGGTAAAGGTTTTGGGTTTTAGCGCTAAGTCCCCCATGTCTCTCATGCGCACAATGGCCTCCTATAAGGTGTGAGGCTTGAAAGCCTTAACCCAACCCCTCAATGGCTCTGTAAATGCCTCGGTGAACAACATCACCAATCTATTCTTTGATATATTGGATACAGCCACTGCCTTCCGCTGGAACTCTAAGATGAAGGCCTCAACTGATTTAGTTGGCCTCAACTATGTAAGGTCCATGAAGTGGAGCTCTAGATATATCCTATCAAATCTCTCCATCAACCTCTCAATGAACTCCAAATATGAAGTTTTGTGGTTGTGACCCAACGTCACCAACCCATGGTACCACCACTCGTGGGCCTCCCCCTCCAAGTGCAATGTGGCGAAGTTGATAGCTTCTGAATCTATCATTGGGTTAATCTTGAAGTATGTTTCAATCTTTTGAACCCATGCTTGAGCTAAGCAATGTGATGATTCGTTGAAAGTTGGAATGTTCAACTTCTCCACTTTCTTGATGAAATCAATTTTGTGAGTTTTCTCGTTGCCTCTCTATGCCTCTCGGGGTTTGTTTCAATATCTAATCGAACAGTAGTCCATCAAACTCATGTATGAATGGAACTCTAGTCCTAGTGCCAAGTAGTCTCTCCTATACTCCCCGAATGGGTCCTATGGCACCATATGTCCCTGACCCGACTGTCCTCTTGTCTGCCCTGGTTGTCCCAGTGACTGTCCTACCTGGAATTATGGGTATCAAGGTCGAGGAATCCTACCAAACAATGTGTAAGCTCGGACTGGTCAAGGGTTTGGACTATCCCCTCCCTAAGATCCACTAGAGCCACTAGACCCACCTCCCTGGTGTCCTCCTGAACCACTCGGACCTCCTGCGGCATTGGTACCTATCGTGCTCATGCTATGTGGAGTATTTTCACATTAATTTTCATTTGTTGTATGGCGGTCAACATTTCTCTCTGTCCCCTATCTAGGTCATTTAACATGTCCTGCGTACTGTCAATATGTGTCTCGGGGCCTTTCCCCCTACCCTCGAGTGTCTCATGTTGATATTATGGTAGCTGCGGGAGGTATTTACCTCCATGTGTAAACCTGACGAGAATAGAATACTCTGGAAAGCAAGAAGAAACCCTAATGAGTTGGCTAATAACCCTAGAAGACTTATCGGCTCAAGAGGATAATTTATATTAGGTTATTAGCCTCCAAGAGAAGAAGTCGGCCAGAAATAATAATAATATACTGAACAGACAGGTACCCAGAAGGAAAATTCGGCCCCAGTAAGTCTTCCATAACCACTATAAATACAGGGTGCCAGTCTCTCATTTGACACATCTCAGCAATTGCAGAGAGCCAATTCTGCGTAGTGCAATTGCAGTCTTGTGCGTGGGTTTGGAGGAGAGATGTTGATGCAGTTGTTGCAACTAGCAGTTACGTTTTGGCTTGGACTATCTCTTGGATAGGTTTTGGAACATCTAATCAGCCTTTGTTGATGTGCTATCCTTGGGGAAAGGTGTGCTACCCTTTGTATGGCTATCTAGCCTAGGATTTTCTTCCGGAGGGTGGCTTCGGCCTATGGTTGGGTGACAAGGGTATTGTCAATGGTAAACTGAGCACACAATCTTTCATATTCTAACATCTCGGGGCTGTCACCCATAGTCCCCTTTATCTCAGCCTCTGTGTCTAAACTGATATGCTCTATGTCCTCTATCTTTGGCTCTTTGTCTGACTAAGTGTGGAAGGGGGTGTAATCCCTTCGGTTTCTATCTCTCATATCTCTGCTATGACCTCTACGATATTGAATGTACTCATCTCCAATATTTCCTCATCCCTCTGGGTAATCTTCCCCTATTCTCGGAATCATGGGGTCATGAGAAGCACTTCTTCACAGGCTGGCAGGAAGAAGGCTCTGATACCACTGAAATATCCTTGATCCAGTTGATCTAGATATCTACTGTTGAACTATTGTTTTTCCACTGAAATATGATACTCTGGGGGTTTCTGGATGCGTTTGAGTTAATGTGTGAACATGCTTGGTGATTTTCGCATGTGTGTTTCCATTCATTTAGTGTTTTAGCAGTATAAAGATGATGCATGCGAAAGAAGGATAATACAACTCACTGATATACATAATGAGGAAAAAGAAGGAAATACTATAATAAGTTGGAAGTAGATATACTAATCATCAACTAGATCTCATGGATCCTCACTGGAATACAAATCAACTACCAAGAAATACTCGTGATCAAAAGAATGAAGGTTGGTCTATGCATGCATGGATAGATCGATAGAAAGCATTCTGACAGCTCACAGTAGCTGCTGCGGAATCTGGAAAACTCGCCCTGATGGCGATACCCATCGGAATGGATTGGAAATTGTCTCAAAATAAGTGCCCTGGCCTCTAGACTGATCTCGATGACTGTCGGACTAAAGATACGACCTCTGAAGCTCTGGATGTCACCCCCTGGTGGTTTGTGCACCTCTTGGGTTGTGGAAGTGTTCCCTAGCGATTCCATTGGCGGAATTTGATGATGTATGATCAAAACAATCATCCTAGCCTCCTCTGTAATGGGTCAGAAGGGTTTTCTCGGATCTTCTCTCGAATGTCCCCTGGAACCCCAAATGTACTTCCTCAACAGTTGCACCCTAAATGACTATTTTCCGCTTTCCGGGATATTCCACCATCGAAAACTGACGAAAGGTGGCTCAATAGTTGGGCCCTAGCTAACTCTCTAATGGGTTGGAAGGAATAGACCAAATACTAAACTGTCTCAAGCAACCACACAAACCCTCTCTCTAACCCTTGCACCCTCACTAGCTGAGCTACATAATCACTGAACTAGATACTTGTAATGCACGGTGAGATGCCTGGATGGTATCTCCGATAGGCTAGGGTGTGTCTCTCAACACCGAAAATGATCAATGGTGGTGGTTTCCTCTAGAAATCCACAAAACAACAAGGGGGTTGATTTCCTCCTCCTCTGCAAATATCTCAACATCAAATCATAACATAATGAAGAATTATGTCAAATTCCCCCCTTTATACTCTTCCCGATCTAATTCATAATTGGCATTACTTAAGCTAGGCACTTTTCCTCCTAAGGTGAGTAACTAATTAATTAAGTCCCCCTTTAGCACTTTTTCGTTCTATTTCTTTGTTGACTTAGGCTTAAGTGAATTTTCCTATTCTTTTGGCTTAATTCATCGTTTAGCCACCAAATCACCCTTATTTCTCCTCTTGTTCCCTGTTTGTGCCTGACTATAGTCTACGGGAACACATAGAGTACTAAGTCAATCCCTGCTGGCCTACTCTTGGGAACGAGACATCACAGGTTGGCCTTTGTTAGCAATGTTTTTGGGAGGGATGGAGAAAAAGTTGCAAGGTATTTGTTCCCCACTGCACTTCCACAGTGATAACTACATGTTTAATTGTTCCAACTACACCAGACACTCATACATCAGGAGATGGCACATACAAAGGATCGGGTAGTGACGAACAAACACTTGGAATAGAAATTGGTATCAAAGAAATGATCTACCTAAATTTGGGTGTTGGCTGACCTGGCACTATTGAAGAGGTTGGAGCCACTGAAGGGATTTTTGGTTGGGCTAGCAAAGTATCAACCATAGTGGTATGTCCAAGAGCAGCACCCAATCTATACAAACTGTAATTAACAGAAGTTTCACCCAAACTAAAAGGTGAACATTAAGATTGGATCTTAGGTGAACACTAAGATTGGATCTTTACCGATGAAGATGAGAAATATAGATATATTAGTAGTAATAGAAAATGCTAGTTGAAGATGCAAAAATCATAGTTGCAATACATGCCAAAGAGAAAAAAGAAGAAATAAGCCACCATGGGACAATCTGAGAATATTCACCATACACAAATACGTGAGGAAGAGAAAAAGTTGTTCAAGAAGTTCACTGGGGTAAAGTTAGGGAATTTAAATAAGTGTTAGAATTTCTGTGAAAATTGCAAACTCGCCCCTTTTTTGTCGAATTATCATGGACTATGAAAGGTAAGAGGAAACATAGAAATATGCATATCAAATTGTCAATACACCGATGTACAAAATTTCTGTAGTAGGTGTAATTTTGTAAGATATATGCTCATTTGGTTCAAGGTTTTTGAGGCCTATTATTGTACTTCTTCCCTAGAATGGAAGGATTGTTAAAGAAGCTGCATGTGTAACAAACATGCATGGCTGGGACTTTGGTTCAAATAGGAAATCACCATCTGATGTTATGGACTTGCTAGAGTGATTATCATCCATAGAAAGATTTACGACAGTTGAATCAGAGTCGTTTGGAGATAATTTAGCATCACCAGTAGATGCATATCATTGTGGTTGGCCTTTGTTAGCAATGTTTTTGGGAGGGATGGAGAAAAAGTTGCAGGGAATTTGTTCCCCACTACACTTCCACAGTGCTAAATACATGTTTAATTGTTCCAACTACACCAGACACTCATACATCAGGAGATGGCACATACACAGGATCTAGTAGTGACGAACAAACACTTGGAGTAGAAATTGGTGTCAAAGAAATGATCTACCTAAATTTGGGTGTTGGCTGACCTGGCACTGTTGCAGAAGTTGGAGCCACTTAAGGGATTTCTAGTTGGGCTAGTAAAGTATCAACCATATTGGTATGTCCAGGAGCAACACCCAATCTATACAAACTGTCTATACAAATTGTAATTAATAGAAGTTGCACCCAATCTAAAAGGTGAACATTAAGATTGGATCTTTACCTGTGAAGATGAGAAATATAGATATATTAGTAGTAATAGAAATGCTAGTTGAAGATGCAAAAATCATAGTTGCAATACATGCCAAAGAGAAAAAAGAAGAAATAAGCCATCATGGGACAATCTGAGAATATTCACCATACATAAATACGTGAGGTAGAGAAAAAGTTGTTCAAGAAGTTCACTGGGGTAAAGTTAGGGAATTTAAATCAGTGTTAGAATTTGTGTGAAATTGGCAAACTTGCCCCTTTTTTGTCGAATTATCATGGACTATGAAAGGTAAAAGGAAACATATAAATATGCATATCAAATTGTCAATACAACGATGTACAAAATTTATGTAGTAGGTGTATTTTTGTAAGATATATGCTCATTTGGTTCAAGGTTTCTGAGGCCTATTATTGTACTCCTTCCCCAGAACAGAAGGATTGTTAAAGAAGCTGCATGTGTAACAGATATGCATGGTTGGGACTTTGGTTCAAATAGGAAATCACCATCTGATGTTATGGACTTGCTAGAGTGATTATCATCCATAGCAGGATTTACGACAGTTGAATCAGATTCGTTTGGAGATAATTTAGCATCGCCAGTAGATGCATATCATTGTGGTTGGCCTTTGTTAGCAATGTTTTTGGGAGGGATGGAGAAAAATTTGTGGGGTATATGTTCCTCACTGCACTTCCACAGTGCTAACTACATGTTTAATTGTTCCAACTACACCAGACACTCATACATCAAGAGATGGCACATACACAGGATCTGGTAGTGACGAACAAACACTTGGAGCAGAAATTGGTGTCAAAGAAATGATCTACCTAAATTTGGGTGTTGGCTGACCTGACACTATTGAAGAAGTTGGAGCCACTGAAGGTATTTCTGGTTGGGATAGCAAAGTATCAACCATAGTGGTATGTCCAAGAGCAGCACTCTTCTCTTCTTTTGAAGCACATGGTGACTGAATGCATGCCAAACTTACATCTAGGCCTGTAGGAATTCCATTGGCAGATACTAGCAAACAGTTGAAATGTCATACACGAGAGTAGATTGTTAGATCATGGAACACTCAAGCAAAATCTGTATTTTCTTCTTAAATTAAATTCCATCTTTAACCTCATGAATGAAAAGGCCACTAGGACCCATGTCTCTCCCCATACATAAAAATATCAGCAAAGCAATTGTCCATTGAAAATAAAACCAGCTATTGTAAACTCATTACACTAGATGGCATTGATGAAAAATATAGATATTTACTACCACGATGACTACATGGTTTGTTCATGTGATACATCCCTTTGACAGTGACAGGATTGGTGCATTTGTTTTTTGCTGACATGTTGTTCCCAAGCTTTTAATATTATATCGAAATTTTCTACCACTTCCACTACATGGTTTTCATTATATGGTGTGCATCCCTTTGAAAGTTACAGGATGTGTATTCATGTGGTACATTGCTTTGACAATGACATGATTGGTGCATTTTCTTTTTGCCGACATCTTGTTCCCAAGCTTTTAATATTATATAGACATTTTCTACCACATCCACTAAATGGTTTTCATTATATGGTGTGCATCCCTTTGAAAATTACAGGATGGGTGAATTTTCTTTCTTACTGGCATGTTGTTCCCAAGTCTTAAAATTTATATAGATAYTGRACATCCCTTTCATGGAGGACATCCCTTTCATGGGTACAAGTATGGTTRTATTTGTTTTTTACTGATATATTGCTCCCAAATTTCCAAAGAACATAGTCATTGATATTCATATCAKAAGTCCTTCTTATATAATATAGTTATTGATGAACATAAGCCATTTTAGAAGCCTAAATTTTATACCTAGAGGATGATTACAATAAGGCCAAAGAATTGTGAAACCACAACTTTAATTGTCAAGAGACATAAGTTCAGATGTTTGTTACAAGCAGTCTGGATTCTGGATTCAAAACTAGAATGCACCCTTGCAGATTCTGCAAAATGCAAAGCTTTTGCTTTGGTAGAAACATCCTGAAGAGAAAAACCCTATAACCACTGAACTTAGCCTCAGAAAATAAAGAAATGCAAAGAGAAAAAACAAGATTAATAAAGATTTATAATTAATAGGATCACCATAATTTTGTCTCTTAATCTCTAGAACATATTTTAATTTTATATTTTAATCAACTCTTCCATCATATAAGTGGCACTGGTCATGCTATGTTGACAGCTACTTAGGCATGTTGAGTAGCCATATGGATTTTTAGCTTTGGACTTTCTACGATTCTGTAGTTATCCTTTTTCACTATAAAGGAAGGTGAAGGGAAAAAGTGTATATTGTGAGTGTAATTTATTGTTTTATAGTCTCGTGATAAAGCATGTTGCTAGTTTTTGGGATTGCTAATGGTAGTGTCGTTTCTGGTGGAACTCCTTACACAACAACTTTTTCAACAGGCATAACGGAGAAATGAGTTCTTTGGATTTTAAGAATACAAATCCATGCTTTCGTTGTTAACAACATTGTGATGAGTTGGTCGCACGGGTGTAGATGGATTGGCAAGTGCCGTGTAAATGGAAGGAAATTTGTAAAGTGAAGTCTCATGTTCGATTCTCACCCGAATTTACTCGTGCGCCATTCTTGCGGGCTAGGTGGTTGCACCTGGGGTTATAGTGGTAGCCAATGGGGATCGACCCCATGTCACGCGAGTACGAGAACCGTGAGTTGTCGATTCCCCCAGTAAAAAAAAAAAAAAAAACATTGTGATGAGTTGAACCAATCTTGGATCTACATAGTACTAAAGTTATTTGTCTTCATATACATCCAACATAGTACTAAAGCTATTTTTCCAGACTTGCTGGGTGAATTTAATGTCCATATTATTTGCTGGGTGAATTTAATGTCCAGACTTTTTATGATTCCAGTATGCAGTGAAACTTTGGAGGCATTTTCCCCTTGTACTATCTTGCGTTGCTTTGGGATGTGTAAGAAGTGTTATATGGAGGGAATCTGATGGGCGTGAATAGATCCACAAAATTTCCTTTTGTTATCTTATTTTTAGGAGTTATGAAAGATTGAAACAACTAAAAACACCATAAAATACAGAAACAAAACAATTTTGGTGTGTATATTTTTTTTGAGTTGGGTATATTTGAGAGCTAGCTCGTAACTTCCTTTGATGCAAGTTGTATTACAACCTTCATCTTGGCACCTATGTAAAAATTGTTGCTACCATTTCCCATCTCAACTTATCACATTTTTCATTATTCTTGTAGTTTAATTTTTTTGTTCACAATCTTCAAAAATATTATTTATGATCTTATAGTCATCTTGTGTGATCATTTCTGTCTTTTTCCTTTTCATTGATATTCTCCAAAATTCAACGAAAAGTCAATATCCAAGCACCATTTGTATGATTTCTTACCCTTGAAAACCTAGTTTGTTTTTTTATTGCAATGGCTTGTTTGCAAGTAAACATAGCCAACAGAGAGAAATAAAAAAGTTCGTTGCAATTGGATTGATCAAACACTTCATTTAGCCAAGCTCATATTGTCTTTTCTACTACTAATTAGCCAAGATCAGTACATCTAGTCAACACAGTGTATGGGAGATGGTAAGCCAACTTGTCACCATGATGTATGTTAGTTCTTCTTTCATGAAAAGTGTTGTGTTTAATTTACTAGGCATGTGGATGAGAATCATTGATTGAAGTTGGATAATGGATCATTGGCTCATGAAGTTTTGTTTGTTTCCTTGTTTCACCTTGGTGGCTAACATCTATGCCCTAGTCTTGTGTTGTCATTTCCTAGGGAAAAGGGGTACTACTAGGGAGCCCTCACAAGGTTAACGTCATGTCCCCCACCATACTTAGCACTTTCCATCTTGGAGCTGGTGTGATATTTGAAGGGGAATTTGAAGGGGATACTGAAGTGAATTGTTCAGGTGGCTTTTTATATTAAGTAACAACTTACTTTGCACGATTTAAGGACTATTGTATCTTATGAATATTGGTTTAGTTGATTTCATATTTTATTTTGATTTGGATGCCTTTGACATGGTTCTTTAAAGGATGCCATAAGATTTCACCCATGAAATTGTGCCTTTACTGCAGGATATGTCACGTGTGATGCAGAGCAGTGAGTCACCCAATCACTTGACACATTCATACATGGGCTCTCACACCTTCAAGACCTTGGACGATGGATAGATAGGCTTGGTTTTTGATATATTTGGTCATGGTGGCACAAAGATCGGCATAAAATCCCACACCCTCGACTATACACCCTAGATGATATCTTGCATTGGATGGAGGACATTACATAGGGAGATGGTTGGAGGAGACCCAAAGATGATGCACAACCTTCTCCTCTTTGGATGCCACCCCATTGCACCTAGGACAATGGGCATTTAGATGATGATCTCATGCTAGGGTTTGATAGAGATGATGTGGTTTACTTCCATTCCATGGATGACTTTGAGATGGGATGTAGCGCTCTTCCACCACATTTTCACCTCAGGAAATGACATGTGGCCTTGGAGAGGCCCTCCTATCCCATTGGGGGCTTGATGTCACCACACATGTGGCCATTTATGTATTATTTTTTTCATTTCTGACATTTGTAAAGGAAAATTTGAGGGGTTTGCCCCACTAAGAGAAATGTCTTTTCACATTTTGTGACTTTTGGAGTGTTAGAGTTTCCTTATAAATAAGGCTAACCCTCCTCTCATTTTTCATCATCACTTCCTCACTCATTTGTAGTCGGGAAACTTTTGAAAAGTTCATTATTTTCTCTCTATTATCTCTTGGATCTCATGCACTATCTTTGGAGGAGTATTTTTGTCGATGTTATTTTCTTTCTTAGATGATGTATTTCTGCAACTAGGGTTTTGTCTAGCCTAACAACTTGGAGAAGTAAGTAATTGCTGAAATTTCATGTCATTTCTAATCTTTTTAAAGTATCGATCACGATCTTGTTGCATGTTACTTTGTCTTGGTGAAACCCTAGGAAGGATACATAATTGTTTCTCTCCTTCATATGTTATTGTTGTCCAAGTTTTGTGAAATCAATCCTTGCTAGGGTTGAGAACCTAAGGTCCAAGAGTGTTTTCACCTTAGGGTTTCCATCCTAGTGTTTGATTCTTGACCTAGTTGATTTAGAAGAGAGAAAATGACACCTAGGGTCCAAGAGTCTTTACACCCCGGGGATCATTTTCTATAAGGTTTAGTCCTAAGGCCCAAGAGGGTTTGCACCTTAGGGTTTAGACCTCATTCTTATTATTCATCTAGTTCAATCTTCAAGGTATTGCATGCTTGAATCCATAAGCCCTAAAAGACAATGGCATTGGTCTAAAGTAATTCTTGTGGTGAAAATTACATTTAGAATTAGTATTCTATCTCCCTCAACAATCCTACTAACTNGAGAAGTAAGTAATTGCTGAAATTTCATGTCATTTCTAATCTTTTTAAAGTATCGATCACGATCTTGTTGCATGTTACTTTGTCTTGGTGAAACCCTAGGAAGGATACATAATTGTTTCTCTCCTTCATATGTTATTGTTGTCCAAGTTTTGTGAAATCAATCCTTGCTAGGGTTGAGAACCTAAGGTCCAAGAGTGTTTTCACCTTAGGGTTTCCATCCTAGTGTTTGATTCTTGACCTAGTTGATTTAGAAGAGAGAAAATGACACCTAGGGTCCAAGAGTCTTTACACCCCGGGGATCATTTTCTATAAGGTTTAGTCCTAAGGCCCAAGAGGGTTTGCACCTTAGGGTTTAGACCTCATTCTTATTATTCATCTAGTTCAATCTTCAAGGTATTGCATGCTTGAATCCATAAGCCCTAAAAGACAATGGCATTGGTCTAAAGTAATTCTTGTGGTGAAAATTACATTTAGAATTAGTATTCTATCTCCCTCAACAATCCTACTAACTTCCCTCACCCTAATTTTAACAAGCAAATGCTATTTATTGTTGATGTTACAAAAGTTTGCTACAACGAATGATTTTTACTTTAAATTGTTGCATACACACTTGGAAAAGTGACTTAGGGTACTCAAAATTTACATCTAGAAATTGGATAATATTGTACATGTTGAAGGCTTGTTTTTCATGTTAAATTGCTACATTTATAAGTACTATTCTCGTTGTTGTTGCAAAATATTAATTGATGTTGTACATTTGTTTTATTATTGTAATTTGCAACAACCATCGAGTTTATTGATTATCTACTGTCTAAGAGATTATTTTTTAGTTTTATAACTTGGTAATTTTATATATTGTGATTCAAAGTGTTTATTTGTCTCGTACATGTGAAATAATTACCTTGTTACCTTTTTTCCTCTCCTAGACCTTGACCTAACCTTAAGGTGACCCGGATAGGGGGTTGTAAGCTCGACTAATCTTGCTATTTGATCCCTTGAGGTCACTGGCAAAGCCTCCCTTGTGGTGGACCTGATTCCATCACTAAAACAAGGGAAGTCTCTACTTAGGTGACAATGGTAGATAATTCCAATTGTTACACAAGATTGAGATCTTATGGAGGGCTTTGCACAAGTACAAATCCTGTGATAATGGGATTCAAGTAGTTTTACTTATGGGTGTGTGCAAGAGTAATTTCACATGTTGAATCTCCAAAGTGTTGTGTTAATGCAAGGGTCTTGGAATAGTAATCCTTGCTAGTTCATCACACCTCTACAGTTGACGGAGTGGTCAGTTGGGTGATCAATTGAGGAATCAATTAAGAAAATGATTAGCATTTGAACTACAATGGAACTACCAAAAGTTGATATAAGTCACTAGACAATATGTAGTCTAGTATATTTTATTGTGTTGGTTGAGGAGCTCGAGTTTGCCTCCAATCACTCTCAACTTTAAATGTATTAACACTTTTGTTTCTTTTTTTCCTATGTATTTGAAATCTATCATGCTTTAGATGTGATGAGGAATTTTGAAAATATATCATTTCCTCTAGATCAAAAGCAAATGAGGTCTTTATCTCTATCTAATTGAATCTCTTAAGTGAAGCATTGTTTCATTTTTTAAAGAGAAATTCAAAGCTAAATATTTGCAAGATGATATGTTTTTGATGATATGTTTTTGTCTTTTTCCAACTTTGTTAGACAAACTGGTGCATGTCACATATTTGAGGTTCCTTGTTGGATTTGGTTTATAGTTCTCTTACCTTGGTTTTACACCATGCTTTGTTGGCACTTGCAAGGGATTCACACTAACAACAGTGCAAAACATTATGGTGTATAAAAGATCAAAGAACCAAATAAGGATTAATGATTCACACAAGTTCTTGGTTGCAAA
This sequence comes from Picea sitchensis, assembly GCA_010110895.2. NCBI lineage: Eukaryota > Viridiplantae > Streptophyta > Pinopsida > Pinales > Pinaceae > Picea > Picea sitchensis. The sequence goes on along the minus strand of SNQJ01S0067572.1, from coordinate 60,811 downwards.
TAGTGAGAGTGGCCATAGGTATTATTATTTCTTCTTAATCATCAAACATTTTTCACTTGTTGATTCAATTATATTTCAACATATTCTATGGTTATCTTCTCCATATTTGATTGAATAATACAAAAAGTGACATTTTATATGTGTGAGATTTGTAGGGTACAATTTACCAAGTACATTTAGAAGGGCAATCATGTTTGTATCAATGTAGTAATAGCATTATGTTGTATACAACTACTATTGCCAACTTTACCATGAGTGAACTTGACACTTGTTTGAGAAAAATAAATCTATGAGTCCTTATTTGAGCAAAAAATTGCAATGTAGAGTATAA
>SNQJ01S0067572.1:49828-60324 GCA_010110895.2 Picea sitchensis | reverse complement strand
TGTAATAAAGGCTCGTTATCCATAAATATGGAGAGCCCTAGTTTTGTCTATCTCTAAAGCAATTGAATTGGAATATCATCTTGGTGAAACATGTTATAACAATATTCCATCGTCGGTCGCGGTCCCTTATAATTTAGTATTGATATTGGTAGGAAGAGTGAAGGGATATGGTGAAAGCCAAATATATGGGAGGTTTCCCATAGTATAGTATGCCAAGATAAATATGTGGAGATTCAATCATGCCATGGGGTAGTTGAGTATGATTCAGACCATCCAACATATTGCAACCATTGTAAATATGATCAAATATTCAGATGAAGCAACTTTCAATGTAGCGGGAGGTGGCTATTAGAACATTTGTGAGTGCTATCATGTTTCATTATAAAATAAGGACTAAAGAACATGTGGTGGAAAGTGGTTGTCCAAAAGGGATACATGGATGCAAACTTTCATTAAAAATCAATGATCAATGTTTGTATGTCTCAAATTTGATGTTGAAGTTAATTTTGCATATTGGTTGGTTCAACTTCATTTTTTACACGATATTTCTTATTACTTTATTTTTACAATCTACTAATATCATAGAAGACTAGATTATTGAATACTTATGTGGATTGTAAGAGATGTACTTCCCTGGGAGAAAGGTAGTTAAGAGATGTGGGGATCCAAGTTCTATAGATGGATGATGATATCATTATTTCTCAACCTAAATATGTGTTGAATCTCTTAGAGAAGTTAATATGGAAGACTATAAATCATTTTCTATGGCTTACCAGTAGGGAGTGAAGTTAAACAAGGAGTGTGATTCTCTGAAAGTTAATGCTACACTATGAGGATAAATTTTCAATAACCTTATTTATTAAACCCACACTCGACTTGATATTTCCTTTGCTATCAATGTGGTTTCTCAATTTACGAGGGCTCCGTCAGAAAGTCACCTTAGATCTACAAAAATAATTGTTTGTTATATCAAGGGAACCTATCAACTTGGTATAAAGTATTGTAATACGAAATAAAACCAATTAGTCAGTTACAGTGACTTGGATTGGGATAGAGATGGACATGATAGGAAGTGGACATTTGGCTATGTGTTTCGAATTGGATCTAGACTCGTAACTTGGTCTTTTAAAAAGAAAAAGGTGGTTTCTTTATTGACCACAACAACAAAATATTGTGGTGTAGTTCCTGCTAGCACATAATTCATATGGATTTGACATCTCATGGATGAACTTTTCTTTCCAGTCGAGACATTGATTATGGTGTATTGTGATAATCAAAGTGCGATATAGGTTGCTGAAAATTTTGTTGCACGTTGTAAAATGAAGCATGTGGAGCTTCATGCTCATTATCTGAGACAATTAATACAAGAAAATGTTGTGAATCTTGTTTATTATAAGATAGATGATTAAGTTATTGATATATTTACAAAGACTCTATCAAAAACTAAGTTTGTGCAACTTCAGGCCATGCTTGGGCTTCAAGCAATTGTAATTATGGGGGGCAGGGGTGTAGAAGTAATTTCACCTCCTAACTCTCCAAAGTGTTGTGCTAATGCAGGGGTGTTGGAAAAACAAGCCTTGATAGTTCATCACACCTCTACAGACAGAGTGGTCAATTGGGTGGTCGATTGAGCAATCAACTAAGAAATTGATTAGCATTTGAACTAAAATGGAATGGAAAAAAGTTTATATTATAAGTCCATGCACAAGATGTAATCTTGTATATTTTGTTGTGCCAGTTGAGGAACTCTAATTTGCCTCCAATCACTCTCAAGTTTAAATGTTTTAACACTTTTTTTTACTTTTTTTCCTATGGAGTTGAAGTATTTCCTAATTTAGTTGTGATAAGGCATTTTGAAAATATATCATTTCATTTAGATTGGAAGCAAATGAGGTCTTTATATCTATCTAATTGAATTTATATATTGTTTACTTCCAAAATGTAAGTGGCAAGACATAAACTTTGTGAGTCTTAAGTGAAGCATTGTTTCATTTTTTAAGAGAAATTTAGAGCTAAATAACCACAAGATTTGGTCCTTGAACATTGTTTCGATATGATATTTGTCTTTTGCTAACTTTGTTATAGAACCTAGTGCACTTCATGTGTTTGAAGTTGCTTGTTGGATTTGGTTTTGGGTTCTCTTACCTTGGTTTTACACCCTAATTGGTTATTCTTGCGGGTAGGGTGTAAGGCCTTCCTATTTCAAGGCCTCAATAAAATAAAATAAAATATATTTTTTGTTATCTCCTACTGAAATAACTGCAATTTAGTTTATGGTTTTCTTTATACCAGGAATAAACTGGTAAACAACATAATAACAACAATAGCATAATAAAATACATACCTCAATCTACAGGTTGGTTGATTTAGCCCCTTTTTTGTTTGTTCTTGTTATGCCCAAACTGAATATTTACCTCCTAGCCAACTGGGAACAACCTCTCTGGCTCCCTTGCTCCAGGAATCCTTGTGGTTTCCTGGCCCCCGAGCCCAAAGTTCCCAGCAAAACCAGTGCCCTTGTAAAAGATCCCCAAAACAATCTATGTCCTCCAATTTCCTCCTTCTTCCCCCTCTCTTTCAGAATTTCTTCCTTGCCTTCTTCTTCCCCATTTTTTCCTAAAAAAAAGACCCCTCTCCAAGTCCTCTCCCCTCTTCCTTATCCTCCTCTCTCGAATCCCTCTCCCTCATTCAATTCCCCAACTACCTTATCCCCTCATTAATTCCCCAACAACCTTATCCCCTCACTAATTACTTCACCTACTTTTTTAATAATAAAATAATAAAAAGACTCATTGAATTTATTTTATTAATTAATTAAATTTAAATTAACAATTATGATAAATAAATAATCAAATTGGGTTGTTACATACACCCACCCTTCAAGAAACTTCGTCCCTAAGTTAGAGTAATTTACAATACAAGGGTAATGACACATGATTCATACATCCACATCAAATAAACAGCATCGTCAATTTAAAAAACTTATACATACTAGTGCACATGTGCAAGGCATGCCTGTTTAGCTAGCACATACATGACTCACACGTGTATTAATGACAATGATTATCACACCTAAAGTAATTCTTATATGTGTCCAATCCAATCAACAAGACTATTCGTTTCATAAAATATAGTAGACCATTTACAATGTTCGCAAAATTCCTCAATTATAATAATTTAGCACAAGCAACATTCACTTAGATAATTGTAGTTCAGTTAAGCAAATATAAACATACATATATACATATTTTTCAAAAAGAGGAAATCAAGACATTCTACTATAAGGTGAAAACTCCACACACACTCAACTACTTCTAGTCATCCTTCCTCCCTAACCTACTTCCATATTCCACCCATATTCTTCCTCTATTGGACTATCTTGGAGCATCAACCAGATGATTTCCGAGTTGTCAGATCCTATGGTCTAACACGCGTAACAGTTCGACCATGAGGGTTCCCGCGTTTGATACATGCAATTCCTTCCAATTCAGTTTATGAGATTCGTCAGCAACATAATGACGTAGAACAAATACATGAAAAACATTATGAGTTTTATGGAAGTGGGGTAGCAGTGTGAGACGATAGGCAACGGGTCCAATTCTCTCTTGGATTTTGAATGGTCCTATAAATCGAGGCGACAACTTTGTCCCCTTCCCAAACCAAATTGTACTCTTATTAGGCTTGATACGAATGAAAACTTGATCTCCCACTTTATCACTTTGATCAGTCCTATGTGCATCATCATAACTTTTCTATTTATCATGTGCTTCCTTTAGTTTCTACCTAATCTGAATCGCTTGTTCCTCCATCTCTTGAATCAATTCTGGCCCAACTGTCACTCGATCTTCTAACCTTTACCAATTCAACGATGTCCTGCATGTCCTTCCATATAAAGCTTCATAGGGTGGCATTCCAATGGAGCTATGAAAATTGTTATTGTAGGCGAACTCTACCAAAGGTAGGTACTTCTCCCAATGGGTTTGATTATCCAAACATACATCCTAAGCATGTATTCAATAACCTGATTTACTCTCTCAGTTTGCCCATCTGTTTCGGGTTTATATGTTGTGCTTAAGTTCAACTGAGTTCCCAACGCTGACTGTAAATTTGTCCAAAACCTAGATGTGAATTGAGAGTCCCTATCTGAAATGATCTTCTTGGGTAACCCGTGCAAAAGGATGACCTCACTTATAAACACGCATGCCACATCAGTGACATCATAAGTGTCTCTAACTGGAATAAAATGAGCACACTTGGTCAACTTATCAACTATCACAAGAATGACATTGTGTTTGTGCAATGTGAGTGGCAATCCCACAACAAAATCCATAGAAATGACTTCCCACTTGGACATAGGAACATCATGCGGTTGTAGGAGACCTGTCGGGTGGTGGTGGTCAACCTTCACTTGTTGACACTCTAGGAACTTAGCGACAAAATAGACTACATCATGCTTCATGTCTACCCATAAGAAAAGATTCTTCATGTCTGCATGCATTTTCTTCACACCCAGATGTGCACAATAAAGTGCTCCACGGGATTCCTTAAGTATGATGCTTCGAATATCCCCACCTTCAGGGATGTACATCCTTCCCTCATATCTTAATAATCCATTTGCTTCCAGGCTATATGCTTCATACTTTGGATCTAATTTCCTCCCACTCTAGAGGGTTGAAGTAACCTTTAAATACCAACTATCTCCAAGAATTTTCCCCAACACAAGCTCCCTCCGATTAACTTTTAAGGGTACCAAGGAGAAGACACGTGGTCTCTTGCTCAAGGTGTCCACAACCACATTCTCCTTTCCCTTGATGTACACAATTCCAAAATCGTACTCACTCATAAACTCACTCCAATGCTTCTGTCTGGCATTGAGATCTATTTGAGTGAAGAGATGCTTTAAGCTTTCATGGTTTGTTTTGAGCTCAAAGCTTCACCCCACTAGATAATGCCTCCAAAGCTTCAGAGCTAGTATTACAGCTGCCAACTCTAAATCATGAGTAGTGTAAAGCTCCTCATGTTGCTTCAACTTTATTGACACATACGTTATCACTCCCCTATCATGCATTAGCACGACCCCCAATCCTTTCTTTGAGGCATCTGTGCAGACCGTGAAGTCTTTTTCCATATTCGACACTCGTATAATTGGCGCACTGGTTAATAACCTGTTAAGATCAATGAATGCAATATCACATTCCTCTATCCATTCATACTTGACCCCTTGTGCTGCAAGGTGGTGATGGGTTTCGCTAACTTAGAGAACCCTTCCACAAACCTCTGATAATAACCCGCTAGCCCCATGAAGCTTCTTACCTCATGAGCATTTTTCAGCACTTGCCATTCCATAATGGCCTTTAGTTATATGGATGAGTGGTATACTCTTGGAGACCACAACATGTGGGAAAGGTTCCTTAAGGCACACTGCCATGGTTTATGACCAATGGGCGCACTCACCTTGCATACCTATTGGGTATGCCATCCTTGGGCATATCTTGCAGATGACTTGAGATGAAGATGAGTGAGATCGAATTGCAATGGATGAGTTGGGGGAGAAAAAAATCCAATGATGGGTGAGTTGGTGGACCTGTCGCAACTTGAGTAAACCACATAGTGGAACAATGGGTCAATTTTATTCACATCCCTAGTGGTGAAACTCTTCATATGAAGGGAGTGGGTGTCTCTATATTGGAGAAGACTTGGTTGAGCCAAGGCATCATTCGATAAGAACAAGTGGTGAAGAATAGAGATTATCATTTGAGGAATATTTGGGCAAGAGAATTTCAGTGGATTAACTCACCTAAGGAACCAAGTTTCCTCTGCCTATTGCCAAGTTAGTGGCATGGCATAGTGAATTGTGTTTCCTTATAGGTAATTTTGAGGCGAGTTCATGAGATGACCTTAAGGTGAGTCTTGGGATGGTAACATATTTCTAGGGCGATTTGGGTTGACTCTTGAGTGAGCTTAGACACAAATTTGGTGAACGGATGTTGGGACAAGTGCAGCAGAGAAGACTACAGAAGATAGACTTGAAGATGGTTTTGGGGTTTTCTTGTATGAGGTGTTAGGCAAGGAAATTTTCTTAGTCTTTGTACTATTGTAATGAGCAATGGGTTGAGATGTAATCCCCTCATTATATCTTTCTATATTGTATATTGTATCCTATATTAGAACATTCTTACATATATGGCATAATGGTGTTATGCACTCACCTTGAGTGCCACCCATCTTCATATATTGTGTACAAGTGCAGATGAGTTATGTGTATGTGTTTGTAAATTCTTGTTCCATATGTATGCTTGTTTTTGCTTAAGAGTGGAAATAGACTAAGTATGACTAGAAATCATTTCTAGGCCACGGTTGGGTGTGTACCTTGCATATCCATTGGATAGACTAAGTGAGGCAACTGACATTGTAGCTCAAGGAGAAGTTATGGGCATACATTGAGTGAAGAAGTTTAGTTTGGTGTAGGCATGGTGTGGGTATATTTTTGCGACTGAGGAAAGGCAATGCCACATCACTATAGGTGCTAGAGCAGCTTGGGTGCACCAAATCGTCGCAAAAAAATCTGGGCAGATTGTAGGAGTGTGACAATCGTCCATATTGATCACCCACTGAATGTGGTGGGTCATGATATGTGTCTTCTTTCCATCACGGGAAGCATTTATTTCCAACTCCAAAACCCCTACCACAAAATATTCCATGATGACATCCATGTATAGAACCGTCTCCCTTCCATCACCCCTTCTTTAGATATCTAGCGATCTTCCCCATCAAAAAATTCAATCACGCCTTCTCTATTCTACTCACTTCCTTCTTCCCAGAGCCTTCACATTTCCCATCTCCCTTCCTAGCACTCTTTCTTGAAGCCTCCATTTTCTTCTCTTCACACCACACCTCTTGATATTAGGTTGCTTAAAACAAGAACTCCCAACTAGAAAACCGTTAATTTTTTATCATTATGTTCTTAATTTGTTTTATTGGAATGGGGTTTAATAAACTTACTAACATAATATATGATTGGGTTGGAGTTAATGGAATTTCACTTATAAAACATGTTATTATGATCTTTTACGAATTAAATATAAAAAACCGTTTCTAAAATGTAAGACACTAAATTAGTGTATGAGACCCCCTTGTTTGTGGGACAAGGGACCCCCTCCACCCAACAATTTGACTGGTAACCTGAGGGATACATAGAGTTTAAAAATAGGTTGTGGAAAAGGTCGGATAACCTGAGGGATACATAGAGTTTAAAAAGGGAGGTCATCTCACTAAACAAAGAGAATTTCTTATCTGGCCAGTCAAAATTTGTTGCATGAGCATATGGCAAATTATTCTTATGCCAGTATAGATTCTTACAAACAAGTGCAATAGAAATATTAATTTATAAAGCATAAAAATTGACTAAGTTAGTTTTAAGTGGTGTCCACTATCCATGCTTGTTCAATTTCAATTGGCTTATCATTACGGGGTTGAGCTTCTTGATCCACTTCCTACGTCATAGAGCCTCAAGAAGAAGTATGAGACTGAAAATTTGCTTGTTTCTGCACCAATGTCTGGAAAATTTCTTAATTCTCCGCGCCTCCACATAGTGCTCCCACATCATGTGCATAGAATAATCTTTGAAACCTTCAAACAAGCGCATGTGAAATAGAACATGACTGCACGGGAATAAAATGCCTATAATGAAAGAGAGATGAGGCTCGACGTCCATGCCTACATTGATAAAAATAACAAAATGTCAGGGTGATGAGATGCATTTAGATGCTATGGTATCCACATGGTTGAGTTGCATGGGAGCTAGGATGAATGATGGATTATGTAGTTCCCACATTCCTTAACCTTTAAATATTGAAGCACCATAAAGGTGAGCATGTATGGGAGATAGGACATGTGCCATGTGGTACTAATGTTATATATGGGATAATTGTGTGGTGTCATGAGTTTAGTCAGTGAAATTTGCATCCTATGTGCAATGTTGGCAATCAGATCACCACCTTTTCCTTTGAGCCAAGTGTTCCAATTTTTTTGCACGAACCAAAATCATATTATGGAACAAAATGGGTTGAGAGCGCACCATTTATCTTTATTTTCTCTTGTTTAAGGGATTGGGTCTCTGTTTCAAGTGAATCTCTCTGGTGTTTATTGTCGAAGGACATGACAATATTTAATAAATTAAAATTTCTCCCCTTTTTTCTATAATTTTTTTATAATTCCTCATCGAACTTAGATTCTTACATTTGTGCAGGAATTTGAGACCATTAATGACCAATTTTGATTCCTCTACTACAACAACATCCTTGTTTTGTTCTTCCCCTATAAGTTTTAGTCCCATATAGGCTATCAATGCCTCGGCTTGATTATTGGAAGAACAACCTAGGCCCCATGCAAAATAAAGCATCTTTGATCCCTCGAAGTCATAAAACACTCCCCCCGGACTTGTCGCCCCTTTAAGTATTTATTAATTGACCATACATTATTGTATTATTAAACCATGAAAATCATAGTATGGAACAAAATGGGATGAGAGAACACCATTTATCTTTATTTTCCCTTGCTATATGGATTGGTCCTCCTTTGCAAGTGAATCCGCCTTGGTGTTTAGGTGTCGGAGGACGTGACAATATTTAATAAATTGTAATTTCTCCCCTTCTTGTTTAATTCTTTGATAATTCCTCATCAAACTTAGATTCTTACATTTGTGCACGAATTGGGGACCATTAATGACCAATTTTGATTCCTCTACTACAACATGATCCTTGTTTTGTTCTTCCCCTATAAGTTTTAGTCTCATATAGACTGCCAATGCCTCAGCTTGGTTATCGAAAGAATAGCCTAGGCCCCATGCAAAATAAAGCATCTTTAATCCCTCGAATTCATAAAACACTCCCCGCACTTTTCGCCCCTCTAAGTATTTATTAATTGACTATACATTGCCATATTATTAAATCGTTTCTTGAAATACAACAAATTTATTTAATCTTTATATTTACATTTATTATTTATTTAATATCCAACTTCCATAAATTGTATAGATTTACTTGAATATATAACAATTAGTACAATACTATAAAATGTTACCATATTTTTAAACGAGTCTATAAAATAGAATATAAATTTACTTAATCACCATATTATTTATTTAATATTCAAATTTCCTAAAGAATAAAATGTATATGTTTACTTAAATATAATACAATTAATACATTGTGAAGTGTCTATTAATTTTCCATATGTTATCTCATTATTAAACTACTCTCAAATACAACATTATTTTATTTATCACCATATTTATATTTATTATTTGTTTAATATTCAATTTTTTTAAATATATTCTAATTAATATAAAATTGAAAATGTCATAATACTTATCATATTATTATCCTTTTGCTAGAAAATCACAACTAATAAAGCCAATCTTTTAAGCAACAATTTCAACCCTAATTTTTTATGGTTAGATGAAGACATGGTTTTAGCTAACACATATAAAAGATACTTCGAAGACATAATTGAGAATTTTTTTGGTACTGAGCTAATCAAGCTATGCAATTATCAATACCTAATTATTTGTAATGACCTAATGAAGTGGCAAAAATCCATCCAGATAACTTGTATTTATAGGCAGGGAAGTAGTGTCGAGGATTATATGATATTTAGTATGCATGTTTACAACCAAATAATAAACTTTGAATTTTTAAACAACCATGAACCTAAATCTGGTCATAGACCTTTAACCCTAACTCTAAACTTTGCCATGCAAAAAATCCCCATTGAAGAAAAATTCAATAATCAAAGGCGCTTGCTTCTTGAAAAAATAATTCTAATATTTTCTTAAAGGACTTAAATAGTGAATTAAATCTTCTATCCTATAAGGAAAACATTCAAGACCTCTATCATAATTCCATGAAAATCCTTTCTACTTCCTATTATAAGAACCAAAGAAACCCTAGGTAGGGTTACAATACTGAAAACACGATCTCCATAAACATTCAACGATATTATTATTGAATGGTACATTATTACAATGAGGATCCCCACTATTATAAAAATCTTGAGAGACCAAAACCCTAAAAGACGAAAACCCTAATCTTTTAACCTAAAGTCACTAAAGTGACTTTATTACATGGGTAAGCCTTATATCTCTAATACCCCATAAGGCTTATAGTGATGAAAAATAAAACCTTGAAATCAAATACATATACTAAATGTAAAACACATAAACTGAACACTAAACGTCAATAACATCTTTTAGAAGCTTCTTCTTTGAACATAGTTTTCGGACTAGTTTGAGCTCCATCAAGCTGCCTCATAACCCTCGTAATGGTGTAGCTACTGATTTGAATTATTGAGTTCTCGGATTTCACCTCCCCAAACTCCCAAATCATGAATCTACCAAAGTCAATTACTAGACAACAATCCACATGCATGTTGTGTAACCTCAATAGTAGACTGCAATCCACATGCATGTCTCTCCAACTAATGAGGGATATTTCCCTAGA
>SNQJ01S0067572.1:4628-27010 GCA_010110895.2 Picea sitchensis | reverse complement strand
AATTCAACAACTATGGGATGAAGTGGATGCTATCTGTATCGAGGTTGTGGATCTTCGCTCCAGGTTTGTCTCTCTGGCCCAACCACCTTCTAGTCAAGAAATTTCATATGCAACTTTGTCTCCAACTCCTCCCAAGTAGATTCGAAACCTCAATTCGCCACATGACTCTGCAGAAGAAGCTCAGGATGGAACTCCATTAGACAATGCTTAACTAGTATGCTTTCTTTTTGTTTTTTGATTCATGGTATCTTTTATAGATGGTATATTAGCCTCTGTAATAGTTGTAAGCCACTTCCACCGCTAGTAGTTTGGACAATTTCATATATGGATAAACTTCACTGAATTAACAAATTAACAAATTTATTATTTTCAATATAAAATGATTTTAACATTCTCACTACTCAATTACAATGAAATTATGTAATATTAAAATTTACTATTTGTAATTCCTTAAATCCAAAATATTTTTTAATCAAATTTCAGATTACTCTTTCTTTTGAATAAAACGTTGAGAGTACCCCATCTAGGAAGGAAGTGGAGTTGAAATGAAATTGAAATTGGATAAACAAATGAACTGGTCTCGATGTGGTTCTTCCTTTGGCTAAACTCAGACCCATCGGCTAAACTAAGTTATCCAACAAGTTATTCCTTAACTCAGACCCATCGGCTAAACTAAACTCAGACCCATCACCGTGGTTCTTCCTTGGTCTCGTCGTGGTTCTTCCTTTGGCTAAACTAAGTTATCCAACAAGTACACTAAGCACACATCCAACCGTGGCCTCAAACGTTTTGCAACAATATTACACTTATCCAAAATACAAGTATGCAAGAACATGAACATTCAACATAGAGCATCCGCTCAAGTTACACACAACATATGAGTTTGTGTGGCACCAAGCTAGTTCCTAACACCCTTTAATTTCATATAGAATAATGTTAGACATAATACAATGCAATGCAATGGGGAGGGCGCACCCCTGCCTGCAACCCAATTATAGAGATACAAAGCAACCAAGGAAAATCTACCCCAAAAATGCCACACGACCTTGTACGAACAAACCTAAGAACTTTTGTAGGTCTGCATCCACAAGCCAATTCCATTCTTCACCTCACTAAGACAATACAAGCTGCCCCATCACACCCCTTCTTGGCACAACCACAAAACTCCTTGCCTTGCCCCTTCTTGGTGATCATTTTTTTTCCTTCTTGATCCTCCTTGGATGCTCCCATCACTTGGCAAGTTGTGTTGCATGAAGTGGAACCAAGTCACCTCATTCTGACTCATTCCACTGAACCTCTCTGTCACATAAGGTCCACGTCCAAGTCGTCCATCTTCCCAGGTCATCTTCACTTAGGTTTCCCCCTCTACCAAGTTGTCTTGAACATGTTATGGTCCTCTATTTGTCCTCAACTCCATCCATGTCCAAGTGCATCCAAGCCACCCAATGAACTCATGCACAAGGAATGTGTGCCCAAGGCGGTATGCATGACAAGTGTGTCCATGATCATGATCCATGACAACTTGTGCCTGAAGGAACCTCAACTTTCCACCGCGACCCCTAAGTGAGGAGCACTCACTCAATCGATATGTCTCTAGCCAAGTCCACCCCACTCTTTGGTGCATCCAATTTGACTCATTCATAGCACACCATGTTTGTCTGTAGGAGTTCCCAAGTCTGTGGAGCCTATTTGCAGAGTGCCCTATCTTTCTGTACGGGTTCCCAACTCTCTGTAGCTTGTCCACACTATCTTGCTAATGGGACAAGATGTCCATCCAAACTCTACCTTGACAAAGAAACCCTAAAATGTGTGCCTTACCTTTGTGCCAAGGCATCTTGTCTGACTGAGCTATCCATCCACGCTAGTGCAGTGGAGGTACCCAACACCACTGTATGCGAGGGTCTTACATCCTCCACGACTAAAATTCATTGTCTTTCTCAGAAACATCCACAATAAATTGTTATTCTCAAGTTGTTGCTAGAACTTAGGCATCTGTCTACAACCAAAGGTAACTAAAAACCCCAAATTCCATGTTGATACCTGTTGGAAACCCCAAGTTTTGTGCCAATGCCTACTAGAAACCCCAAGTTTCATGCCAATGACTATTGTAAACCCCAAATTTCCAAAACACACAATCATTCATAATAGCACCCAACCTTCCACATTGTTCTCCACTAAAGTTTTCATGTGACCTCTCTATTCACTCCATGAACAAACACCTCATGTCCCACTCTGTCATCAATGCTTCAAGTTGGTGTTGCCTCACTTTTATGGTTCCACAATGCTCTTCCCCCAATACAAATATCTCCTACAATTATTTCCATGCAACCTTCCTTAAGAAAATTGATGAAACACCCAAGTCTTGTGCCTATTGGACCTACTCATGCATCTATACTTCTAACCCCTTTGTCATGCTTTTGCACATTGCTTGCCTCAAGTATTGAACTAATTGGATGGATAATCCAACCATCACATCCAATCTATGAAAGTGCATGCCCCCATGTCCAAATTGTTCTTTCCCATCCACAATTCGATCACTTTGCACAAATTGTCCTAGACCAAGTCAAAGTCTCCACTTTGGCCTACTACTGTTAATTAACTCCAGGAAAAAAATTCTCCAAAGTACCCTCTCGAAGTAACTACCCTATACAAGTCTATGATTCCACAAATGAGGGGCTATGATTCTGCAAAAGAGGGGACTTAATGGGGTTTTTGTGGGGTTTCCATATGCATTGAGTCTTAATCCATATTCATATATGAATTTGTCACTTAGCTATTTATCCCATTGACTTATTCAACACTCAATCATCGAATTCATGTAAGAGGTTGGGTGAGGAAGTTAGCCCTCTCAGTTATGAAAACATAGGTTGAGTGTAATAATCCTTGGGGGAAGAGTAAGAGTCAAACAAGCATGGGAGAAGAGGAATTTTGGGGTAGGAAGGAAGACAATTTTCATAGTTGAGAAAGATGTGGGGAAAATAGAACTAAGTGTTGTTATAGAGTGGTTCCATAGTGGCTATTCAAGACAACTTGTCGAAGTTGGTAGTTATGTCAATAATGAGATTGTTATGCCTATGAATGATTTATGGTGAGAAATTACATGAAGATCAGTCGTAAATGTTGTGTGAGCACTCTTGTTACAACTGGATTTCCTAGAACCCCCAGTAGAGAGATTCTTGGCTAGTTTGTGCTAGAGCCCTAGAGGGGATGGATATTTTCTGAGGGACTATGGTGCAGAGAAGGAAATCTCATCCCTTGGGTTGTGTAGATTGATGGGGAAGAGAGTCAGATGATTGTAATTGTTGTAGGAGTCACATCATTTTGTTTTTTGTGAGTTTTGAGCTGTTATAGTAGACTGTAGACACCCATAGGAGCATGTTCATCCATTTAGACTCATAGCCCCAGCTCGAGGGTGACTTGTTGCTAAGAGAATTGGATCATCAGAGTATATGGTTGGATGGGACGTCCTTTTCCTGCAACCAATTGACAATAAAACATTTTAAAGATAAGTGTTTTGATCATTATGCTATTTACAGTTTTAATGCTATGATAGAATATTGCATTTACTATGTATGTTGTATGTATGAATGTTGCAGTGTGCATGTAATTGTTGTTGTGCATGCTTAAATTGTTTTCATTTTATGAATTAATGATAATGGAATGCATGTATGTCATGCTGCATGTATTTTATGCATTTGAATCGATAATGTTAGTCAATTTAGTAGTAACATGGTCGAGCAAGGGAGTTGGGTGCGTTACAGCTCAATTTCCTACTTCATGGCAATGGGCCACCTAAAGAATTTGATCAATTAACAAAGAGATGTAGGAAGTTGTCAACGTCACCTCCAAGTCACCCAACTCCCCCTTTAAAGAAAAAACCATCACAACATTATGAAAATGAAAAAAAAAGAACTTGCATACCTCTTGAACAAAGTCACACTTAGTTGTTTCAATGGTTCAACTCTGTCAATGGTTGCAACCACAAAATAGATTATGTTTGTCCCTTTGTCTTGTGATCCATGTCCATGACCTTCCATTGTGAACTTGTTCAAGTTGACAAAGTGTTCCACACAAATTACATGTCTCTACTGCCTTTTGCACAAAAGATCAAGTTTTCCCTCTTCAAGCCAATTTGCGTCATATGTCTTCTGCATGTGATATGATCATGGTTATTCGTCCAAGTGACTAAAGTTTGTCCCCAAACGTGTCCACCTTTTCATGAGCTCCCACTTTCTTAGTCAAGTCCCCAATCTTTCATGAAGTTAAGTCTACCATGGAAATGGTAGCGAAGAGCCAAAGAACCCAATTTTCTATCAGAACAACTATGATAAACTTTAATAACATCTATCACAGAAGTGATAGTGGTGAAGAGAACCAAACTTCATTTTTTTCTCTAATACACCCTGTCATGAAAGTGATAGTGGTGAAGAGTGCACCAAAACTTCCCTTAATCACCTCTGATACCACCTGTCATAGAAGTAAAAGTGGCGAAGAGCGTACCAAAACTACCCTCAATCAACTTTGATACCACCTATCACATACCTACAATTTTCCTGGAATTTTTTCACGATGACTTAGTGCACCCAAGTTGCTCTAGCACCTGTAGTCATGTGACATTGCTTTGCCTCGACTACGTCAATTAGACCACACCGCACCTACTACAACCAAAGTACGCCTCTTCACTCAAGGTCTTCCCATAACTTCTCCTTGAGATGTAACAAGTTAGATACACCAAGTCCTCCTCAACTAAATTATCCAACTAGTATATTAGGCACAAGTCCAACCATGGCCTCAAACGTTCCACAACTATACTACACTTAGCCAAATTACAAGTATGCAAGAACATGAACACTCAACTCATAGAACATTTGCACAAGTTACACGCAACATATAAGGTTGGGCGACACCAATCTAGTGCCTAACACACTTTTATTCCATGTAGAATAATGTTACACATGATACAATACAACACAATGCAATGGAGAGGACACAACCCTACTTGCAACCCAATTACAAAAATACAAAGTGACCAAGGAAAATTTTCCCCATAAATTCCACATGACCTTGTACAAACAAATCCAAGAACTTCTGCAGGTTTGCCTGCACAACCCTATTTCATTCCTCACATCACCATGACAATACAAGTCACCCCATCACGCCCTTTCTTGGCACAAATGTAGAACTCCTTGCCTTGCCCCTTCTTGGTGATCTATTTCTTACCTTGTTGGTCTTCCTTCTCTCCTTGAGGCGTCCACTACTTATACGTGCATTTCCCATCACTTGGTAAGTTGTGTCACATGAAGTGGACTCAAGTCACCTCAATCTGACTCATTCCACCAAACCTCTTTGTCGCATCGGGTCCACGTCCAATTCATCTCAAGCTACCAAGTCATATGTCTTCACAGGTCACCCCGTCTTCCAAGTCAACTTGAGCACGTTAAGGTTTTCCATCCATTCACAACTCCATTTGCATCCAAGTGCGCCCAGGGCACCCAATTAACTCATGCCCAAGGAACGTGTGCCTAAGGGAGTACACTCAGAAAATATGTCTGTGATCATGATCGGTAGCAACTTGTGCCCAAAGGCACCTCCACCACCTATCACAACCCCCAAGTGTAGAGTCCCCACTCAATTGATCAATACAATTCTCGGCACTTCGACTCCTCAAGTCTCTATCCAAGTCCGCCCCACTCCTTTATGCATCCAACTTGACTCATCCACAATGTGCCCTATCAGTCCATAGGAGTGCTCAAGTCTTTGCAACTTGTCTATGAAGCACCCTATCTGTCAGCAAGGGCACCCAAGTCTTCGCAACTTGTCTGCACTATCTTTCAAATAGGCCAAGACATCCATATGAACTCTTCCTTGCCAAGGTAACCCAAAAATGTGTACCTTTCCTCTATGCCAAGGTGTCTTGTTCAACCGATCTATCCATCCATGTCGGTGCGATGAAGGTGCCCGACACCACTGTATGAAATTGGGGCATTACAAAGGGCCTTCAAGATAGCTTCATTATTGCAAGAGCATGCACCAAGTCATAAATAAGAATGCATCAAAGTCTTTGTGGTCTTAAATTTTGGGGTGATACCCAGTTTTAAAGAGTGACCATATCAACAAGCGCATGGATGGTAGTGGTACAACACAAAGTAGTAATGGTAGAGCTATCCACTTCATGAGGCGATAATAGAGAGAATAAGAAAATCAAACACCATTTTTCAATCATTTTGTTTTTCTTTTCTCAAGTTTGATCCTAAACAAGTCCTTTTGAGGAATTAATGGGGGTCGATTGCATTAATAAAACTCAATGGGAAGCCAAATTATGTGTGGAAGAAAGCTATAGTCTTCTAGGGCCTCTGTATTTTAAGGAAAGATTAATTGGTATTGGGATCATTGGAAATGAGAATTTGTTGGTAAGGATCATAAGGGTGGACATTGGGACCATGGATTTGTTACTAAGGTTTCTTGGTTTGGGTTTCACAGGATTCAACTTCCACTTGGAACCATATTATCTACACATGATACTAGTCACTCTCGCAGCTAAGGAAGACCCAAGGAGAAAACTCTCTATTGTTTTCTTTGAGTATCACAAGGGATTTCACAAGGATTCTTTTCATTATAAGGATACCTCATAATTATTTTTACTTTGTTCCCCAACATTCATCGACACATGTAGTGTTTTTATATTCCATTATTTGCTAGCACTAAATATAGAAATAGTTGAATAATTTCACTCAATTAGATGCATTAATGTAGCAAGAAATGTACTTGAACCAAAACATTGGTATAACTATATTGGTTGTCCATTTATAGTAAATGCATTTGAATCATTGGGGGAATCTCTCGTTCTTGTTTTTTGGTTCACAATATCAATAGGATTCCTATTCCATGATTCTCTTATGAATGGTTGTATTATATACTAGTTGAATTTTGATGGGAATTGAAGAAATAAAACATTGAATGAATGAGTTGGTTTCTTCCGACAAATCCAAGAATTAAGATAAACAATGCCTTGGGAAAAAAATTGATGCTAGTTTGCTCTAGCGATGACAAATTTCTTACTTGCATAGGAATATGATTTTGCATAATGCTATAGTGAAGGAAGTAAGGATATGTTGTTTGGTTTATAAGAAAAGGCCCGAGAAGGAATTGATGGTATATGCATGCATCAATGAAGAAAGGAGATGTTTTTTGGGCTATAAGAGAAGGCCCAAGTATGTGACACCATCCTCTTACATATTAATATTTGTTGTTATGTAACACAAACAATACACAAAAAAAAAAAAAAAAATTGTCTATGATGCATACCTCTAATTTCTTGTTATCTTAGTATCATTGATAAATTTGTAGGATGTGGAGATGGAGCCTTCATATAATCCCTAGTATGTGATACCCTTCTCTTAGGCATTGATATTTGTTGTTACATAAAACAAACAACACACAAACAAAATTAAATTGTTTATGATCTAGATAGAACTTATAATTTATCATTATCTTGATAACATTGATCAAATTTACAAATAGCTTCACATCGTCTCACATGGATATGGACGAAATCAATACAAGCATGCAACTGAAGAATCAAGCAATGGCTCCATCCAACCAATTGGGTGGTGGATCCATGCAACATATTAGGTGAACGACCCATTCTCAACTGTCAGAGACCATAATTATGCTCATAAACGATAATGATTTCTTTTGGATTTTTATTAATGAAATCCAAGTTATGATATAACAATCCATGTAATAACATAATTAAGTATGAGCGTGAACGAATAATATATTTTTTTAATTTTTATTTTTTAAATATTTTTCCAAATCTAACAAATATGTTAGATATATTTCCTTTCATGAGATGATTCATTGTGAATGGACCAATTAAAAATGGGAAAATGAAAATCTATAACATTATAAAATGGAAATCTATAACATTATAAAATTGGAAAAACATATAATTTAAATAAAAAATCAAAATAATAAACATTTTTTTATTGAACATTGGAGAAGTATGGAAAAGTGGAAATAATTTAGGAAACAATCATTAAAGGTGATAACCATTAATCATTAAATGTGATAATCAACTAGAACTTGCATTTTATGCAAGAAACAATCATATTAAATAAATAAAAACAAAGAGTAAATATAATGCTACTATTGCAAGAAGTTGGGTTATACAACTTGAAATTGTAGACAATGAGCCAATAACGTTTTTAATGGAAATGTCAAAGATACACAACATATAATAAGTGTAGTTGTGATTGAAGATCCATCGGATGTTGATTGTGGTGAAGAATCTATCGAAGAAAAGGGATTTTATGCTTTTTAAGAATCCCACACTTTGAAGAGGGGAAATGATCAGTTAACAACTCAAAATGGATTGTTGCCCAATTAGATCATAATTTATGGACCTAGGGAAATATCCCTCATTAGTTGGAGAGACATGCATGTGGATTGCAGTCTACTAGTGAGGTTACACAACATGCATGTGGATTGTTGTCTAGTAATTGACTTTGGTAGATTCATGATTTGGGAGTTTGGGAAGGTGAAATCTGAGAACTCAAGAATTCAACTCAGTAGCTACACCATTACGAGGGTTATGAAGCAGCTTGATGGAGCTCAAACTGGTCTGAAAACTATGTTCAAAGAAGAAGCTTCTAAAAGATGTTATTGACGTTTAGTGTTCAGTTTATGTGTTTTACATTTAGTATATGTATTTGATTTCAGGGTTTTATTTTTCATCACTGTAAGCCTTATGGGGTATTAGAGATATAAGGCTTACCCATGTAATAAAGTCACTTTAGTGACTTTAGGTTAAAATATTAGGGTTTTCATCTTTTAGGGTTTTGGTCTCTCAATTTTTTTATAATAGTGGGGATCCTCATTGTAATAGTGTACCATTCAATAATAATATCGTTCAATGTTTATGGAGATCGTGTTTTCAGTATTGTAACCCTACCTAGGGTTTCTTTGGTTCTTATAATAGGAAGTAGAAAGGATTGTCATGGAATTATGATAGAGGTCTTGAATGTTTTCCTTATAGGATAGGAGATTTAATTCACTATTTAAGTCCTTTAAGAAAATATTAGAATTATTTTTTCAAGAAGCAAGCGCTTTGATTATTGAATTTTTCTTCAATGGGGATTTTTTGCATGCAAAGTTTAGAGTTAGGGTTAAAGGTCTATGACCAGATTTAGGTTCATGGTTGTTTTAAAATTCAAAGTTTATTATTTGGTTGTAAACATGGATACTAAATATCATATAATCCTCGACACTACTTCCCTGCCTATAAATACAAGTTATCTGGATGGATTTTGGCCACTTCATTAGGTCATTACAAATAATTAGGTATTGATAATTGCATAGCTTGATTAGCTCAGTACCAAAAAAAATCTCAATTAGGTCTTCGAAGTATCTTTTATATGTGTTAGCTAAAACCACGTCTTCATTTAACCATAAAAGATTAGGGTTGAAATTGTTGCTTAAAATATTAGCTTTATTAGTTGTGATTTTAGCATTAAAGTTTTCTAGCAAAAGGATAATAATATGATAAGTATTATGACATTTTCAATTTTATATTAATTAGAATATATTTTTAAAAATTGAATATTAAACAAATAATAAATATAAATATGGTGATAAAATAAAATAATGTTGTATTTGAGAGTAGTTTAATAATGAGATAACATACGGAAAATTAATATACACTTCATAATGTATTAATTGTAGTATATTTAAGTAAACACATACATTTTAGTCTTTAGGAAATTTGAATGTTAAATAAATAATATGGTGATTAAGTAAATGTATATTCTATTTTATAGACTCGTTTAAAAATATGGTAACATTTTATAGTATTGTACTAATTGTTATATATTCAAGTAAATCTATACAATTTATGGAAGTTGGATATTAAATAAATAATAAATGTAAATATAAATATTAAATAAATTTGTTATATTTCAAGAAATGATTCAATAATACGGTAATGCATAGTCAATTAATAAATACTTAGAGGGGCGAAAAGTGCGGGGAGTGTTTTATGAATTCGAGGGATTAAAGATGCTTTATTTTGCATGGGGCCTAGGCTATTCTTTCAATAACCAAGATGAGGCATTGGCAGTCTATATGAGACTAAAACTTATAGGGGAATAACAAAACAAGGATCATGTTGTAGTAGAGGAATCAAAATTGGTCATTAATGGTCCCCAATTCGTGCACAAATGTAAGAATCTAAGTTTGATGAGGAATTATCAAAGAATTACACAAGAAGGAGAGAAATTACAATTTATTAAATATTGTCATGTCCTCCGACACCTAAACACCAAGGCAGATTCACTTACAAAGGAGGACCAATCCATATAGCAAGGGAAAATAAAGATAAATGGCGTTCTCTCATCCCATTTTGTTCCATACTATGATTTTCATGGTTTAATAATACAATAATGTATGGTCAATTAATAAATACTTAAAGGGGTGACAAGTCCGGGGGGAGTGTTTTATGACTTTGAGGGATCAAAGATGCTTTCTTTTGCATGGGGCCTAGGTTGTTCTTCCAATAATCAAGCCGAGGCATTGGTAGCCTATATGGGACTAAAACTTATAGGGGAAGAACAAAACAAGGATGTTGTTGTAGTAGAGGAATCAAAATTGGTCATTAATGGTCTCAAATTCCTGCACAAATGTAAGAATCTAAGTTTGATGAGGAATTATAAAAAAATTACAGAAAAAGGGGAGAAATTTTAATTTATTAAATATTGTCATGTCCTTCGGCAATAAACACCAGACAGATTCACTTGAAACGGAGACCCAATCCCTTAAACAAGAGAAAATAAAGATAAATGGTGTTCTCTCAACCCATTTTGTTCCATGATATGATTTTCATGGTTCGTGCAAAAAATTTGGAACACTTGGCTCAAAGGAAAAGGTGGTGATCTGATTGCCAACATTGCACATAGGATGCAAATGTCACTCACTAAACTCATGACACCACACAATTATCCCTTATCTAACATTAGTACCACATGGCACATGTCCTATCTCCCATACATGCTCACCTTTATGGTGCTTCAATATTTAAAGGCTAAGGAATGTGGGAACTGCATAATCCATCATTCATCCTAGCTCCCATGCAACTCAACCATGTGGATACCATAGCATCTAAATGCATCTCATCACCCTNATCTCCCATACATGCTCACCTTTATGGTGCTTCAATATTTAAAGGCTAAGGAATGTGGGAACTGCATAATCCATCATTCATCCTAGCTCCCATGCAACTCAACCATGTGGATACCATAGCATCTAAATGCATCTCATCACCCTAACATTTTGTCATTTTTATCAACGTAGGCATGGACGTTGAGCCTCATCTCTCTTTCATTATAGGCATTTTCTTCATGTGCAGTCATGTTCTATTTCACATGCGTCTGTTTGAAGGTTTCAGAGATTATTCTATGCACATGATGTGGGAGCACTATGTGGAGGCGCAGAGAATTAAGAAATTTTCTAGACATTGGTGCAGAAACAAGAAAATTTTCAGTCTCATACTTCTTCTCAAGGCTCTATGACGTAGGAAGTGGATCAAGAAGCTCAACCCCGTAATGAGAAGCCAATTGAAATTGAACAAGCATGGATAGTGGACACCGCTTAAAACTAACTTAGTCAATTTTTATGCTTTATAAAGTAATATTTCTATTGCACTTGTTTGTAAGAATCTATACTGGCATAAGCATAATTTGTCATATGCTCATGCAACAAATTTTGACTGGCCAGATAAGAAATTCTCTTTGTTTAGTGAGATGACCTCCCTTTTTAAACTCTATGTGTCCCTCGGGTTATCCGACCTTTGCCACAACCTATTTTTTAACTCTATGTATCCCTCAGGTTACCATTCAAATCGTTGGGCGGAGGGGGTCCCTTGTCCCACAAACAAGGGGGTCTCATACACTAATTTAGTGTCTTACATTTTAGAAACGATTTTTTATATTTAATCTGTAAAAGATCATAATAACATGTTTTATAAGTGCAATTACATTAACTCCAACCCAATCATAGATTATGTTAGTAAGTTTATTAAACTCCATTCCAATAAAAAAATTAAGAACATAACGATAAAAAATAGTGGTTTTCTAGTTGGGAGTTCTCGGTTTAAGAAACCTAATATCAAGAAGTGTGGTGTGAAGAGAAGAAAATGGAGGCTTCAAGAAAGAGTGCTAGGAAGGGAGATTGGAAATCTGAAGGCTCTGGGAAGAAGGAAATGAGTAGAATAGAGAAGGCATGATTGAATTTTTTGATGGGGAAGATCACTAGATATCTAAAGAAGGGGTGATGGAAGGGAGGCGGTTGTATACATGGATGTCATCATGGAATATTTGGTGGTAGGGGTTTTGGAGTTGGAAATAAATGCTTCCCGTGAAGGCAAGAAGACACATATCATGACCCACCACATTCAATGGGTGATCAATACGGACGATTGTCACACTCCTGCAGTCTGCCCAGAATTTTTCACGATGATTTGGTGCACCCAAGCTGCTCCAGCACCTATAGTGATGTGACATTGCCTTTCCTCGGTCATGAAAATCTACCCACATCATGCCTACACCAAACTACACCTCTTCACTCAATGTATGCCCATAACTTCTCCTTGAGCTACAATGTCAGTTGCCTCACTTAGCCTATCCAATGGATGAGCAAGGTACACACCCAACCATGGCCTAGAAATGATTTCTAGTCATACTTAGTCTATTTCCACTCTTAGACAACAACAAGCATACATATGGAACAAGAATTTCCAAGCACATACACATAACTCATCTGCACTTGTACACAATATATGAAGATGGGTGGCACTCAAGGTGAGTACGTAACACCATTATGACATATATGTAAGAATGTTATAATACAGGATACAATATACAATATAGAAAGATATAATGAGGGGATTACATCTCAACCCATTGCTCATTACAATAGTACAAAGACTAAGAAAATTTCCTTGCCTAACACCTCATACAACAAAACCCCAAAACCATATGCAAGTCTATCTTCTGTAGTCTTCTCTGTTGCACTTGTCCCAAGATCCGTTCACCAAATTTGTGTCTAATCTCACTCAAGAGTCAACCCAAATCGCCCTAGAAATATGTGACCATCCCAAGACTCGCCTTAAGGTCATCTCATGAACTCACCTCAGACTTACCCATAAGGAAACAAAATTCACTATGCCATGCCACTAACTTGGCAACAGGCAAAGGAAACTTGGTTCCTTAGGTGAGTTCATCCACTGAAATTCTCTTGCCCAAATATTCCTCAAATGATAATCTATATTCTTCACCACTTGTGCTTATCGAATGATGCCTTGGCTCAACTAAGTCTTCTCCAATATAAAGACACCCACTCCCTTCATATGAAGAGTTTCACCACTAGGGATGTGAATAAAATTGACCCATTGTTCCACTATGTGGTTTACTCAAGTTGCGACAGGTCCACCAACTCACCCATCATTAGATTTTTTTCTCCCCCAACTCATCCATTGCAATTCGATCTCACTCATCCGCATCTCAAGTCATCTGCAAGATATGCCCAAGGATGGCATGCCCAAGAGGTATGCAAGGTGAGTGCACCCATTGGTCATAAACCATGGCAGTGTGCCTTAAGGAACCTTTCCCACATGTTGTGGTCTCTAAGAGTATACCACTCATCCATATAACTAAAGGCCATTATGGAATGGCTAGTGTCGAAAAATGCTCATGAGGTAAGAAGCTTCATGGGGCTAGCGAGTTATTATTGGAGGCTTGTAGAAGGGTTCTCTAAGATAGCAAAACCCATCACCACCTTGCAGCACAAGGGGTCAAGTATGAATGTATAGAGGAATGTGATATTGCATTCATTGATCTTAAGAAGCTATTAACCAGTGCGTCAATTATACGAGTGTCGGATATGGAAAAAGACTTCATAGTCTGCACAGATGCCTCAAAGCAAGGATTGGGGGTTGTCCTAATGCGTGATGGGGGAGTGATAACGTATGCGTCAAGAAATTTGAAGCAACATGAGGAGATTTACACTACTCATGATTTAGAGTTGGCAGCTGTAATACTAGCTCTAAAGCTTTGGAGACATTATCAAGTGGGGTGAAGCTTTGAGCTCAAAACATACCATGAAAGCTTAAATTATCTCTTCACTCAAAGAGATCTCAAAGCCAGACAAAAGCGTTGGAGTGAGTTTATGAGTGAGTACAATTTTGGAATTGTGTACATCAAGGGAAAGGAGAATGTGGTCGTGGACGCCTTGAGAAAGAGACCACATGTCTTCTCCTTGGTACCCTTAAAATTTAATCGGAGGGAGCGTGTGTTGGGGAAAATTCTTGGAGATAGTTGGTATTTAAAGGTTACTTCAACCCTCTAGAGTGGGAGGCAATTAGATCCAAAGTATGAAGCATATAGCCTGGAAGCAAATGGATTATTAACATATGAGGGAAGGATGTACATCCCTGAAGGTGGGGATATTCGAAGCATCATACTCAAGGAATCCCATAGAGAACTTTATTGTGCACATCTGGGTGTGAAGAAAATGCATGTAGACATGAAGAATCTTTTATTATGGGTAGACATGAAGCATGATGTAGTCTATTTCGTCGCCAAGTTCCTAGAGTGTCACCAAGTGAAGGTTGACCACCACCACCCAACAAGTCTCCTACAACCGCATGATGTTCCTATGTCCAAGTGGGAAGTCATTTCTATGGATTTTGTTGTGGGATTGCCACTCACATTGCACAAACACAATTTCATTCTTGTGATAGTTGATAAGTTGACCAAGTGTGCTCATTTTATTCAAGTTAGAGACACTTATGATGTCACTGATGTGGCATGTGTGTTTATAAGTGAGGTCATCCTTCTGCATGGGTTACCCAAGAAGATCATTTCAGATAGGGACTCTCGATTCACATCTAGGTTTTGAACAAGTTTACAGTCAGCATTGGGAACTTAGTTGAACTTAAGCACAACATATAAACCTGAAATAGATGGGAAAACTGAGAGAGTAAATCAGGTTATGGAATACATGCTTAGGATGTATGTTTGGATAATCAAACCCATTGGGAGAAGTACCTACCTTTGGTAGAGTTCGCCTACAATAACAATTTTCATAGCTCCATTGGAATGCCACCCTATGAAGATTTATATGGAAGGACATGCAAGACACCGTTGAATTGGGAAAGGTTAGAATATTGAGTGACAGTTGGGCCAGAATTGATTCAAGAGATGGAGGAACAGGTGATTCAAATTAGGTAGCGACTAAAGGAAGCACATGATAGATAGAAAATTTATGATGATGCACATAGGACTGACCGAAGTGATAAAGTGGGAGATCGAGTTTTCATTCGTATCAAGCCTAATAAGAGTACCATTTGGTTTGGGAAGGGGACAAAGTTGTCGCCTCGATTTATAGGACCATTCAAAATCCAAGAGAGAATTGGACCCGTTGCCTATCATCTCATATTGCCACCCCACTTGCATAAAACTCATAATGTTTTTCATGTATCTGTTCTACGTCATTATGTTGCCGATGAATCTCATAAACTGAATTGGAAGGAATTGCAGGTATCAGACGCGGGAACCCTCATGGTCGAACTGTTACGCGTGTTAGACCATAGAGTCTGACAGCTCGAAAATCATCTGGTTGACGCTCCAAGATAGTCTAATAGAGGAAGAATAGGGGTGGAATATGGAAGTAGGTTAGGGAGGAAGGATGACTAGAAGTAGCTGAGTGTGTGTGGAGTTTTCACCTTATAGTAGAATTTCTTGATTTCCTCTTTTTGAAAAATATGTATATATGTATGTTTATATTTGCTTAACTGAACTACAATTATCTAAGTGAATGTTGTTTGTGCTAAATTATTATAATTGAGGGATTTTGCGAACATTTTAAATGGTCTACTATATTTTATGAAATGAATAGTCTTGTTGATTGGATTTGACACATATAAGAATTACTTTAGGTGTGATAATCATTGTCATTAGTACATGTGTGAGTCATGTATGTGCTAGCTAAACATGCATGTCTTGCACATGTGCACTAGTATGTATAAGTGTTTTAAATTGACGATGTTGTTTATTCGATGTGGATATATGAATCATGTGTCATTACCCTTGTATTGTAAATTACTCTAATTTAGGGACGAAGTTTCTTGAAGGGTGGGTGTATGTAACAACCCAATTTGATTATTTATTTATCATAATTGTTAATTTAAATTTAATTAATTAATACAATAAATTCAATGAGTCTTTTATTATTTTATTATTAAAAAGGTAGGTGAAGTAATTAGTGAGGGGATGAGGTTGTTGGGGAATTAATGAGGGGATAAGGTACTTGGGGAATTGAATGAGGGAGATGGATTCGAGAGAGGAGGATAAGGAAGAGGGGAGAGGACTTGGAGAGGGGTCTTTTTTTTTCAGGAAAAATTGGGGAAGAAGAAGGCAAGGAAGAAATTATGAAAGAGAGGGGGAAGAAGGAAAAAATTGGAGGACATAGATTGTTTTGGGGAGCTTTTACAAGGGCACTGGTTTTGCTGGGAACTTTGGGCTCAGGGGCCAGGAAACCACAAGGATTCCTGGAGCAAGGGAGCCGGAGAGGTTGTTCCTAGTTGGCTGGGAGGTAAATATTCAGTTTGGGCATAACAAGAACAAACAGAAAAGGGGCTAAATCAACCAACCTGTAGATCGAGGTATGTATTTTATTATGCTATTGTTGTTATTATGTTGTTTACCAGTTTATTCCTGGTATAAAGAAAACCATAAACTAAATTGCAGTTATTTCAGTAGGAGATAACAAAAAATATATTTTATTTTATTTATTGAGGCCTTGAAATAGGAAGGCCTTACACCCTACCCGCAAGAATAACAAATTAGGGTGTAAAACCAAGGTAAGAGAACCCAAAACCAAATCCAACAAGCAACTTCAAACACATGAAGTGCACTAGGTTCTATAACAAAGTTAGCAAAAGACAAAAATATCCTATTGAAATAATGTTCAAGGACCAAATCTTGCAGTTATTTAGCTCTAAATTTCTCTTAAAAAATGAAGCAATGCTTCACTTAAGACTCACAAAGTTTATGTCTTGCCACTTACATTTTGGAAGTAAACAATATATAAATTCAATTAGATAGAGATAAAGACCTCATTTGCTTCCAATCTAAATGAAATGATATATTTGCAAAATGCCTTATCACAACTAAATTAGGAAATACTTCAACTCCATAGGAAAAAAAGTGTTAAAACATTTAAACTTGAGAGTGATTGGAGGCAAATTAGAGTTCCTCAACCGACACAACAAAATATACAAGATTAAATCTTGTGTATGGAATTACAATATAAACTTTTTTCCATTCCATTTTAGTTAAAATGTTAATCAATTTCTTAGTCGATTGCTCAATCGACCACCCATATGACCACTCTGTCAATTGTAGAGGTGTGATGAACTATCAAGGCTTGTTGTTCCAACACCCCTGCATTAGCACAACACTTTGGAGAGTTAGGATGTGAAATTACTTCTACACCCCTCCCCCCCATAATTACAATTGCTTGAAGCCCAAGCATGGCCTGAAGTTGCACAAACTTAGTTTCTGATAGAGTCTTTGTAAATATATCAATAACTTAATCATCTATCTTATAACAAACAAGATTCACAACATTTTCTTGTATTAATTGTCTCAGATAATGAGCATGAAGCTCCACATGCTTCATTTTACAATGTGCAACAAAATTTTCAGCAACCTATATTGCACTTTGATTATCACAATACACCATAATCAATGTCTCGACTGGAAAGCAAAGTTCATCCATGAGATGTCGAATCCATATGACTTATGTGCTAGCAGGAACTACACCACAATATTTTTCTTATGTGGTCAATAAAGAAACCACCTTTTGCTTTTTATAAGACCAAGTTACGAGTCTAGATCCAATTCGAAACACATAGCCAAATGTCCACTTCCTATCATGTCCATCTCTATCCCAATCCAAGTCACTATAACTGACTAATTGGTTTTATTTCGTACTACAATACTTTATACCAAGTTGATAGGTTCCCTTGATATAACAAACAATTCTTTTTGTAGATCTAAGGTGACTTTCTGATGGAGCCCTCATAAATTGAGAAACCACATTGATAGCAAAGGAAATATCAAGTCAAGTGTGGGTTAAATAAATAAGGTTACTGAAAAGTTATCCTCATAGTGTAGCATTAACTTTCAGAGAATCACACTCCTCGTTTAGCTTCACTCCCTATTGGTAAGCCATAGAAAATGATTTATAGTCTTCCATATTAACCTCTCTAAGAGATTCAACACATATTTAGGTTGAGAAATAATGATATCATCATCCATCTGTAGAACTTGGATGCCCACATATCTTAACTACCTTTCTCCCAGGGAAGTACATCTCTTACAATCCACATATGTATTCAATAATACGGTCTTCTAGATATTAGTAGATTGTAAAAATAAAGTAATAAGAAATATTGTGTAAAAATTGAAGTTGAACCAACCAATATGCAAAATTAACTTCAACATCAAATTTGAGACATACAAACATTGATCATTGATTTTTAATGAAAGTTTGCATCCATGTATCCCTTTTGGACAACCACTTTCCACCACATGTTCTTTAGTCCTTAGTTTATAACGAAACATGATAGCACTCACAATTGTTCTAATAGCCACCTCCTGCTACATTGAAAGTTGCTTCATCTGAATATTTGATCATATTTACAATGGTTGCAATATGTTGGATGGTGTGAATCATACTCAACTACCCCATGGCATAATTGAATCTCCACATATTTATCTTGGCATACTATACTATGGGAAACCTCCCATATATTTGGCTTTCACCATATCCCTTCACTCTTCCTACCAATATCAATACTAAATTATAAGGGATCGTGACCGACGATGGAATATTGTTATAACATGTTTCACCAAAATGATATTCCAATTCAATTGCTTTAGGGATACATAAATCACATGTTAATTCCTAGATAGTTGACATCTCAAATATATTCCAATTCAATTGCTTTAGAGATAGACAAAACTAGTGCTCTCCATATTTATGAACAACGGGCCTTTATTACAACCTTTTGTTNAAGAGGAGCCTCAGGGGGAGTCTACACTCTCTGGAACCCCAACTATTTTTCTCTGCAATCCAAACAATCCACGACACACTGGATTGAAACCTCTTTACTACATCTACAAATAGGTAAGACTCTGACCTTTATTAGGAAAAAATGGAGTGTTGGTCTTCCCTCCAAAATATCAAAGATTCTTTTGATCCCAAAGATATAATAATAGCCGGAGATTTCAACACCACCCTTCATCACAAAGAAAAAAAAGGCGGATCAATAGTACATGACACATCTCGAGAGCATCTTGAGGACCTAATTTATGCTTATCACCTTCTAGATATAAAGCCTTCCAATGGTCGTTTCACTTCGTCAAACAGAAGGCTCGGACTGGGGCATATCACTGCCCGTTTAGATCGTTTTCTCCTAAGTAGCTCCTTCCTCGAAGATTCTTTTCTCCCTTACTCCCGCATCCTACGCTGGATCGGCTCTGATCACAGGCCTATCATCCTCACTCTTTCCCCTCCCAACAACCCTGGTCCCATCCCCTTCCGCTTCAACCCCCTTTGGATATCAGAGCCCGGTTTCTTCGACATCGTCTCAGATGCCTAGAACTGTTGGATTCAAGGTTCTCCTAATTACATCTGGGAGAAGNTTCTCCTTTGCTAAAGTTGGTGATAGTTGTTGTAGACAATAGAATGACATTACGAAAATAATACAAGTTAATATTATTTTTAATGTACTCAATAAATTGCACCCTACAACTCACACACATATGTCATTCCCGTATGATTTGATCGAAGGTGAGGAATAAAACCTTACAAATCCATTGAAAGATAAAATGAACAAATAGGTGAAGATGAAAAAATGTATCACAAAAATATCCACAAAGATTTCTTATTTAGAAAAACCGAATAGAATTTGGCAAAAAAAATAAAATCAATAAAACCCTCCATGTTTTGTATACAAACTGAAATCACTAAAAGAGGTAAACTTTGGGATAATTTATACTCTACATTGCAATTTTTTGCTCAAATAAGGACTCATAGATTTATTTTTCTCAAACAAGTGTCAATTTCACTCATGGTAAAGTTGGCAATAGTAGTTGTATACAACATAATGTTATTACTACATTGATAAAAACATGACTGCCCTTCTAAATGTACTTGGTAAATTGTACCCTACAAATCTCACACATATAAAATGTCACTTTTTGTATTATTCAATCAAATATGGAGAAGATAACCATAGAATATGTTGAAATATAATTGAATCAACAAGTGAAAAATGTTTGATGATTAAGAAGAAATAATAATACCTATGCCCACTCTTGCTACTTGCAACCAAGAACTTGTGTGAATCGATAATCATTATTTGGTTCTTTGATCTTTTATACACCATAATGTTTTGCATTGTTGTTAGTGTGAATCCCTACCAGCAAGTGCCAACAAAGCATGGTGTAAAACCAAGGTAAGAGAGCTATAAACCAAATCCAACAAGGAACCTCAAACATGTGACATGCACCAGGTTGTCTAACAAAGTTGGAAAAAGACAAAAACATATCATCAAAACATTGTTCAAGGCCCAAATCTTGCAGATATTTAGCTCTGAATTTCTCTTTAAAAAATGAAACAATGCTTCACTTAAGAGATTCAATTAGATAGAGATAAAGACCTCATTTGCTTATGATCTAGAGGAAATGATATATTTTCAAAATTCCTCATCACATATAAAGCATGATAGATTTCAAATGCATAGGAAAAAAAGAAAAAAAAAGTGTTAATACATTTAAAGTTGAGAGTGATTGGAGGAAAACTCGAGTTCCTCAACCAACACAATAAAATCTACTAGACTACATATTGTCTAGTGACTTATATCAACTTTTGGTAGTTCCATTGTAGTTCAAATGCTAATCATTTTCTTAGTTGATTTCTCAATTGATCACCCAACTGACCACTCCGTCAACTGTAGAGGTGTGATGAACTAGCAAGGCTTACTGTTCCAATACCCTTGCATTAGCACAACACTTTGGAGATTCAACATGTGAAATTACTCTTGCACACACACATAAGTAAAACTACTTGAATCCCATTATCACAGGATTTGTACTCATGCAAATCCCTCCATAAGATCTCAATATTGTGTAACAATTGGAATTATCTACCATTGTCACCTATGTAGAGACTTCCCTCGTTTTAGTGATGGAATGAGGTCCACCACAAGGGAGGCTTCGCTGGTGACCTCAAGGGATCAAATAGCAAGATTAGTCGAGCTTACAACCCCCTATCTAGGTCACCTTAAGGTTAGGTCAAGGTCTAGGAGAGGAAAAAAAGGTAACAAGGTAATTATTTCACGTGTACGAGACAAATAAACACTTTGAATCACAATATATACAATTACCAAGTTATAAAACTAAAAAAAATCTCTTAGACGGTAGATGATCAATAAACTCAATGGTTGTTGCAAATTACAATAATAAAACAAATGTACAACATCAATTAATACTTTGCAACAACAACAAGAATAGTACTTAGAAATGTAGCAATTTAACATGAAAAGCAAGCCTTCAACATGTACAATATTATCCAATTTCTAGATGTAAATTTTGAGTACCCTAAGCCACTTTTCCAAGTGTGTATGCAACAATTTAACGTAAAAATCAGTAGTTTTAGCAAACTTTTGTAACAACAACAATAAATAGCATTTGCTTGTTAAAATTAGGGTGAGGGAAGTTAGTAGGATTGTTGAGGGAGATAGAATACTAATTCTAAATGTAATTTTCACCACAAGAATTACTTTAGACCAATGCTATTGTCTTTTAGGGCTTATGGATTCAAGCATGCAATACCTTGAAGATTGAACTAGATGAATAAGAAGAATGAGGTCTAAACCCTAAGGTGCAAACCCTCTTGGGACTTAGGACTAAACCTTATAGAAAATGATCCCCAAGGTGTAAAGACTCTTGGACCCTAGGTGTCATTTTCTCTCTTTTAAATCAACTAGGTCAAGAATCAAACACTAGGATGAAAACCCTAAGGTGAAAACAATCTTGGGACTTAGGTTCTCAACCCTAGCAAAGACTGCTTTCACAAAACTTGGACAACAATAACATATTAAGGAGAGAAACAATGATGTATCCTTCCTAGGGTTTCACCAAGACAAAGTAACATGCAACAAGATCGTGATCGATACTTTAAAAAGATTAGAAATGACATGAAATTTCAGCAATTACTTACTTCTCCAAGTTGTTAGGCTAGACAAAACCCTAGTTGCA
>SNQJ01S0067571.1:19286-38013 GCA_010110895.2 Picea sitchensis | reverse complement strand
AAACTGCTGCCGATAAAAGATAAAGAGGTGAAACCAGAAGTTAGCAGCACAATACTTCTCATGAGTGGGAAAGAGCTTCTCACAGAGCTGGAGAAGGAGGAGGATCCACAATTCTTTGTTGTCAGGAAGCCGAGGGTTGTTTTGACAAGCACAAGAGTGGACGACTTGCCAGAGGAGATTCAACAACTGCTTGGAGAGTTTGCTGACATCATAGTGGACGAACTACCTCGTTCGTTACCACCGATGAGGAGCATGAGTCACCACATTGACCTCATACCCGGAGCAAGTTTACCAGACAAGGCAGCGTACAGGTTGACACCTGAGGAGAACGAGGAAGTTAGAAGGCAGGTACAGGATCTGCAGGACAAGGGACTGGTGAGAGAGAGTCTAAGTCTGTGTGTCGTTCCAACGGTACTAAGTCCGAAGAAGGATGGAGGCTGGAGGATGTGTACAGACTCCAGGGAGATTAATAAGATCACCATCAGGTACAGGTTTCCATTGCCGAGGATGGACGACTTGATGGATTGCCTAAGTGGGGAAAATTATTTTTCGAAGATAGACCTCAAGAGAGGATATCATCAGATCCGGATGAGAGAGGGAGATGAGTGGAAAACAACATTCAAGACAAACGAGGGTTTGTACGAATGGCTGGTCATGCCATTTGGGTTGACAAATGCACCCAGTACTTTTATGAGGCTGATGAATGAAGTCCTGCGGGAATTCATTGGCAAATTTGTGGTGGTGTACCTGGATGATATACTGATTTTCAGTAAAACCAGGGAAGAACACTTAAGGCATCTGGCCATTGTGATGAAAAGGCTACAGCAGGAGAAGCTGTTAATTAATTTGAAAAAGTGTTCCTTCATGCAGACAGAACTCATTTATTTGGGTTTTGTAATTTTGGCAAATGAATTGAAGATGGATCCTGAGAAGGTGAACGTAATCAGGAATTGGCCATCGCCGAGGAATGTTTTCGAGGTGAGGAGTTTCCATGGGTTGGCAAGCTTCTACAGGAAATTCATTCGGAACTTCAGTGGAATCAGTGCCGCAATGATGGACACTGTGAGGAAGCGGCATAAATTTTTTTAGTGGACAGCCGAGGCTGAAAAGAGATTCAATCAATTGAAGCGGAAGATAACCGAGCAGCCAATTCTGGTGCTGCCGAATTTTCAGAAAACCTTCCAGATGAAGTGTGACGCCAGTGGATATGCTGTCGGAGGGGTCTTAAGTCAAGATGACAGGCCTATGGCATATTACAGCGAGAAGATGGATGATGCGAAGTTGAAATACTCCACGTACGACAAATAATTCTATGCCATTATCCAGGCATTGAAAAAGTGGAGGCATTATCTTATCCCCAAAGAATTTGTGCTGTACAGTGATAATCATGCACTGCAATTCGTGAGTCAGCAGGAGAAGCTGAATCAGAAGCATGCGAAGTGGGTGGAGTACATGCAGAATTTCACATTCGTGATTAAGCACATTTCGGGGACTGCAAACAAGGTAGCTGATGCCTTGAGCAGGAAGTGCTTGTTGCTGCAGGAGTTCAGGGTCAAAACGCTGGGTTTTGAGAATCTGAAGGATATGTATGCAGGTGACGCAGATTTTGGCGAGGCATACGAGGCAGCCGAGAATCCAGTTCTCAGGGATAGGAGTCCGTGGATTGACTACCTGATCCAGGATGGATTGCTCTTCAAAGGTAACAAATTGTGCATCCCAGATTGCTCTATGAGAAAGAATTTGGTGAAAGAGAAACATAGCGGTGGCTTAGCAGGTCATTTTGGACATGACAAAACATTCGCCAAGCTGAGCGAATCGTATTTTTGGCCAGGTATGCGTGCATATGTAAAGCGGTTTGTTGACAGGTGTCGGATATGTCAACACGCGAAGGGCAGAAAGCAGAACACAGGGTTCTATCAGCCGTTGCCCGTACCCGAGAGGCCATGGGAAGCCATTAGCATGGACTTTGTGTTGGGATTACTGAGAACTCAACGAGGCGTGGATTCCATCTTTGTTGTGGTGGACAGGTTCTCAAAGATGGCACATTTTATACCGTGTCATAAGACAAGCGATGCCACACACATCGCAAATTTGTTTTTCAAAGAGATCGTGCGATTGCATGGATTGCCGAGAAGCATAGTCTCGGATCGAGATACCAAGTTCATAGGTCATTTTTGGAGGACGCTATGGAAGAAGCTGGGGACTGACTTGGACTTCAGTTCTGCTTACCATTCGCAGACAGATGGGAAGACTGAAGTAGTCAACAGAAGCTTGGGAGATCTGTTGAGGAGTCTGGTGACTGAGCATCACACCAGTTGGGATCAGATCTTACCACAGGCAGAGTTTGCGTACAAAGATTCTGTGAATCGAAGTACAGGTAAGAGTCCATTTCAGATTTTGTATGGGACACAGCCGAGAGGAGTATCTGAGCTTAGAGAGTCAGAACAGGCTGAAACTAGCAGCGCAAGGGCGGAAGAATTCGCTGAGGTAATGCAGGAACTTCACGCGAAGGTGAAGCAGCGGTTGCAGAAATCGAATCAAGAGTACAAGCGCAGAGCCGACCAGAGGAAAAGGCAACTTCAGTTTGAAGTTGGAGATATGGTTCTGGCGCACCTGAGAAAAGAAAGGTTCCCAAGGGGAACATACAACAAGCTCAATATGAAGAAAATCGGGCCATGCAGAATTCTGAGGAAGTTCGGCGAGAATGCATATGAGCTTGAGTTACCAGAGGGCATCGGGATATCTCTGATTTTCAATATTTCGGATTTATACCCCTACAGGACGGAAGGAACAAGCACTGGAGCAGAGGAACCAGTGGTCCAGTGGCGGAATCAGTTGCCAGTTGCACAGAAGCCTAAAATGGAGTGCATACTGGACAAAAGAGTAGGCAGGAAGACCAGGAGAAAGCAATATTTTGAATACTTGGTGAAATGGAAGAACCACCCAGTGGAGGATGCCAGCTGGGAGACATAAGCAGTGATTTTGAAGCAGGGGCAGACTGTACAGGAGCTCATGAGCAGGAGCCCATGAAATCTTTTGAGCCGAGGAGTATGATGCAGGAGCATCACTCACTCAATCAAGTGAGCCAGCGCGAGGAGGAAAAAAGAGAACAGCTGGACAGCGCCAGCATTCAAATTTTGAAACATTGTAATATGGATGCGCCAAACATTAAATATTGATGTGATGAAGCGCACTTTGTATATGTAACGGACCTTGAGCGGATAAGCTCTCGTCCTTAAGTAGATGAGGCATTTAATTAGTTTTAATGCAAGTAGATAGAAATTTATTATAGATTAGACAGTTTTAGCTTTCGAGAGGGAAAACGGGATATAGACACCCTCCCTTGTATCATTGTAAGAGGGGTATTCATTTAGAGAAGGAGCAAGAAGAGAGAGCAGAGCAGAGAGCTGGTGAAGAACTTCCATGTACAGAAATTGAATTAATAGGAAAAGCCCTGATTCAATTCCATGGATGTGTTCGATCTCTGTGTGTTGCTGATACTATGCTTGTGCATGTTTGCTTCTTTTTATGCTTATCTGTTATATGCTGCTTATGTGATTGCATATCAGGTTCGAAACCTGAGAGAATGAAGGAGTGAGCTTCAATTGTTTCTCTACTTAGGCCAGGAGATTCCTGCATCGAGTGCAGTTGAATACCTCCGCATAGAGTGCGTCGAGGAGGCTAAGTGGTTGAACTTTTGTTCCCTTCTGCCCAGAGTTGGGTTTGAGTTGTTCGAGCCTTGCAGGTGAGTGCAGGTTGGACATGGAGTCTCAGTAGCAAGTATGAGAAGAGAAGGCCGAAGCTGTTGCAAGCATGAGTGCACAGGACCCAAAAGAATTCGTCACTTGGAGAATGGTTGAAGGTTGAAGAGTACGCAGAGTGCGTGAAAGTTCCCTGAAGGAATCAGAGGAACAAAGCTCAGGAGGGATAACTCCTCGTCCACTATGGAAGTAGAACCGGGTGGAGTTCACACAGAACAAAGGTGGTGAACGGGGGACCTCTTCAAGAGGAAGAGAATCGACGAGTTGAATCGTCGTGGAGAATCACTAAGATCGCGACCTGACTGTGGGTCAGATGTATCGGAAGTTCGCGAGGGAAGATCCCTGTTTCTCGTAGGGCGAAGTCACGAGAACGCGAGAACACGACGCCCTGGAATGTCTTGCATGGGGTATGTTGAAATCAGATGATGTGATAGGTGATCTTGAGATATCGGAGCTTGGGAGTGGGGAGCCTCAAGTCTGATCTCGGGAGTGACGAGAGCGTGAGGTCGTGAGATTCCGAGTCTCGGCATCTCGGCACCTCTGGTCTCGGAGGTTGAAACCTCGAAGGTATAGAGATGCTAGTCGCGAGTCGCGATAGCGCGAGGTCCCGACTTACCGAGAGAAAGTCAACGTTGACCAGAGCATCGGGTCTCGGAATCCGAGAGTCCAGTTCCCCGTTGTGGAATTCGCGAAGTCGCGAGAGCTGATCCTTCATTAACTAAGGAGGGAGGATCACCGGAGTAACTGTGGGTAAGGACTCCAGAGGGAGTTGGAGAGTTTGATAACTCTTTGGGCTGAGAACTAGGAGGTCCTGGTGGAGCGACCGTGCCGCTGAGGGCGGGGTTGCGTCACAAAGAAAGGTGAATTTGGTGGGGTAAAAACACATGCTTGGCATACCTTCATTAAGGTAATTATTTTTCTATATATATATTTATATTGGTATACATATTTTTAGTTTTGTTTTATTATACTTTAGAATCAAATAACGATCGATTTTGAATGTTACAACATGTTCTACCTCTATCTCTCCTAGACCACTTCAACAACAACGTCAAACAAGTTATATATGATCTTGGCAAATACATGAGGTAAGTAGTAAATTATATGAAAATTGTTTTTTTCAATTTGTTATTCAATTTCTTAATGACATGTGTTTTACTTATAATGTAATATATTAATTTATATGTTTTTTTGAAACATGGTACTTTCTTGCAACATCGACTATAGATGGTTGTCATTGAAAGAAATCCATCAAGAAGATATAAAGTATTGGAAGAGAGAAATTCCTCGGCTAATGTGTGAAATGCAAAAGTATCTACCTCCGACATTTTTCAATGCACAATAACACTACCTCATACAACAAGTTGAGGAGATTGAATTGTGTGCACCAGTACACACAAGGTCAATGTGGATGGTGGAGAGGCACCTGAAATCATTAAAGGCTTTGGTTAGACAAAGAGCACGTCTCGAGGGTTCTATGGTGGAGGGATATATTCTATATCAATCGATGGTGTATATTAGTCAATATCTTCCTAAATTAGCCACAAATATGCATGTGGATCACATTTGGGATGTGAACTCCATTAAACAATTTGAAGGGGAGCACCTGTTGGGGAAAGGTAGAATGACGAAAGTGAAAGGTAATTAGGTTTATAATACATATGAATTTTCCTTTTTATGTGTATCGTACTTATTTAATTTTTATGCTTTAAATAATTATTAATATTTTTTACCTTGCTAACTAACATATATTGGTGAATTATGATTTTATGATACAGTTGGTCGAGAGTGGGATGCACTACATATATACATTGCAAACAATCTTGACTGGATGAAGGTATGGATTGATATATGCATACAACGTGAAGGTAGGTTATCATGGGAAGGGGTGTCTACATTGGTTATAGAAGCTCATCGTAATGGAGATACCAATCTTACTCAACAGGAAATTGATTTAGCACATGGTTTGAAAGATAAAGAGGCAAGCATGCTATTCATCCAATATAATTTCATTATGTTATTTCATAAATTATTAATGTTAGTGTCGATGTGTTTTTCCCATCCACACATTACAAGTTATGTGAAATATGTTTTATGTGTCTGGCATATTGTAGTTGAAACATCACAAGGCTATGTGGTGCAATGGTTGTAAATTTCACATCAGAAAGTTGGACAAAAAGAGGAAAAGTTCTGATTGTGGGATAACTGCAGTCTTTGAGGTCACTAATGTTTCCTCTATAAGTGACAGATGTCCCGAAGTCTCTGAAAATCGATACTATGGGTATTTGGAGGACATACTTCAGTGTGACTTTAAATCCTTCAAAATAGTTTTGTTTGACGTCAAATGGTACAGGCTACGAATGAATGAACGTGATCTTGATAGAACTGTTATTCTACATGATAATGGATTTACCATGGTTAATACAAGGTCATTTGAGCCAGGAACATATCATTATGTTCTTCCAAGCCAATGCAAACAAGTCTTCTACTCAGAGGTTCTAGGTAAAGCAGGTTGGTCATTTGTTGTTAGGTATGATTCAAGAGGAAGGCCAGTAAAGTATAATATTGTAGAGGAAGAAAATGATCTTGAAGAAGAAGATGATGCAGAGGAATAGGTATCCGATGTAGCAGATGTCTCAGATGAAGAGCCTGAAGGAGATGAACCAAATGCACTAGTAGGAGGCAATGCAGATCTTGATGATGATATCCATGATGAAGATATATTGCTTGGAAATGAGTACATTGATGATAATGTTGATACGGTCAATCCTTACAACACCTTATATGAACCAGATGATATGGATGTTCAGTTTGACAAAGATGATCAACTAGAAGATTGATGAATGTATTGAAATGTTGAAATTATGTATATATAAGGTCAGAAGAGAAGGGAAAGTGGGTGCAAGTGGCAAGGGAAAGCTTAATTTGGAGACACTTTCTATTCATTCGAGTACACTACATCAACCAAGGACAATACAAATCATGTAAAGGAGGTACGTATTCTTTACTTATTATTTATTATGTTTCTTGTTCAAAAAGTTCTAAAAGAAGTACATATCTCAAACCGCTACACATGACCTCTTGAATTGATCCCGTGCCTTAGAATGTAACAAGACTAGTTGATGTAGGAAAGAGTCTTTGTGATTATGAAGAGTGCAGTCTAACCTTTGTTGGAGGTTCTTTAATCGAAATGGAGAAAAAATTAGACTGATAGCAATATGGTAAGGCAAAAGGTTTGGTGTAGTAATCCATAGGAGACACAATGATTATTATAATTGATTTATTATCTGAGTTTTTTCAACCCTTCGGGGTATCACATATCTAAAGATATGTACCCATATTACATATAATTTTATTTTTTAGGTTTGAAATGTTGCTAATGTTTGTATTTGTGATGGATATTTTATTTGTAGCCAATCAACTTGAGGGTTTGGGGAGAAAAAAAACCTGCCATTGCATGAAAAGAGATTTGGGGTCCCACCTTCAACAAATTAGGCTAGGTAATGTCTTCAATATATGGATGAGTAACCTCAGGGGTTATAGCTTCAACTTCCTCATCATAAATGTCCTTTGAAATGACCATAAATATTTTTTTCTTGGTGGTATGATGTCATTAAATCTACTAGGTGTGTTGAGGCCTCCACCAGTTGGTCGTCCAAAACCCTTAACCCTGATTGCAATTACCAATTTGCCTTACATTGTGGCTTCCATTATAGTCCCAATCCTTTACTAATGCCTTCTTCTTGGACTAACATCCTTTTATATGGATATGAATATATGAATAGCAACATCAATGTCTAATTGCTCATCATCCACTAATCATTACTAATATAAGAAATCATTACGATTACCTTTACTAACATGAGATAATGTTTACATATATAAAATAATAAAACAATATACATTTATTTAGTTTTGAATATTTATTAACAGATAGTCATTTCAATAATAATATGCTTATTTTTTAAAATTCAAACCATTGCTAAGTTATATTATGATTACCTTTACTAACATACATGAGTATATATATTAGAACATCCTTTGGCTCACTTATATGTGTGTCCATGGTAAAGACATAAACATGACAACTATTATGTGTGGCCATGAAAGAAAAATAGTCCATTTTCACTTAGTGAAAAGGTTATAGGACATAATATAATAACATTACCTCTAATAAGCATCAAGGGAATAAGAACAATTTATCATCCTATTTATCAAAGTAGGATAATAACTTTGCCTTCATGAACTTATGTCTCATGCTTGTTGTTGTTTATGTTTTTATGAGGTATCATTATAAATAGTCCATAACTTATGTTCTCACCCTACATACAAATAGTCCTTGTGATTATGATTTGAACTAATAATTTATTCTTTAAGGAGAATAAACCTTATCATTTGTTATTTTGGTATAGAGTTTGAGTTGATCAAGTTGGTTTTGGAATAATCATCGATTCCCTACAAGGAATATTTTGACTAGTACCTACTTCATATAAAAATTAGATTTCTATGAGAAGTGAATAAAGTATTCTTACTTTTGGATTCATAACTTGATGGTATCATTATAGAGATTCATAGATTCAACTAATGTGTCACCATTTGTCGAAGCCTCAATGAGCCTCGAGTTAGTAGGCACATGGACCCCCCTTTTTTAAACCTTTTCACTAAGATTCATATTTAAGCATGCTTTTCTTGACATACCTTACTTTGATGAATTTATTTTGATTTGCTTGAGAATTGAAGATACTAATTGATCACTTTTGACTTTGTTTTAAATGGAACTTGAATTTGCATTATGACTACTTGAGCTTAATTGGTTGCATGTGATGAAGTCTCTTATGCTTTGATGATAGTTTCTCTTGTTTTTCTTAGGCATGATTTTATTTTATTTATATATTTCTTTTGATGTAACATTGTCTTGGCTTATTGATGATATATGTGAATTTTATGTCTAACATTCTTTCATGTCTGTATGCATAGGTGTTCATGCCTCATTTTCGCAAGTGATATTGAAATACAAATTAGAAATACAACCACTCAACGAATAGCCTTTGAGGGCCTTTGCACACATTGTTTATAAATAAAATAAAGAAATAACTTTTAAATTTAAATACAAAAAAAAAAAAGGCCCGTGGGCCTCCTCACTTTTACCTGCACTTCCTGCACTTCACTTCGACCTGCAACCTGCACATAAACATACAATTGGCGAACAGAGCAAGCCCTGTTCTTTCTTCGGCCCATAATTCAACCTGCAAGCAAACACCCGTGTTCTTTCTTTGGCCCGCACATCAACCTGCAAGAAAATAAACCAATATTGGTGAGCAAACCCTTAGCAAGAAAATCCTGAGGGCGACGACGACAAGCAAAGCCTGAGGGTGGCGATGGAAAGCAAATCCTCTGAGAAGATCATGGTAAGGCTATTGAAGGAGTAGGGGTTGGCTTCTCATCCATTGTATCTTTACATATCTGCATTTATGGATTCTCATCCAGTTTTATCTGTATCTTTTGCATTTCTGTATGCCCACCCAAAATAAAATGTCATCAATGACCCCATCGAATCACATGAGCCGCATTAGTTGCAACAAGAACAAAATCATGTCTGTGTGCATCTCAGGTTACACCATGTTCATATACCCATGGCAAGGGCTGTCGTGACCTCTGTCTGCCTCCGCCAAGGCTATCTTGGGCTACCTAAGCCCTGCCAAGGGCTGCCAGGGTTGTCGTGACCTCTGTATGCCTTCGCCTAAGTTGTCGAGTGCATTCCT
Organism: Picea sitchensis; assembly: GCA_010110895.2. Classification (NCBI taxonomy): domain Eukaryota; kingdom Viridiplantae; phylum Streptophyta; class Pinopsida; order Pinales; family Pinaceae; genus Picea; species Picea sitchensis. The sequence continues at coordinate 28,490 of SNQJ01S0067571.1, read as the reverse complement.
TCCTATGTATTATCCACTGTATCATGGATTTATCTATTGAATAGAAACCCAAATTGTTCTTTGGATATTATACCTGACAATATATCCTTCAACTTATTTGCAAAAAAAAATGGATATAAGATTGTAGATCAAATTACATAGTGAAATATGCCTAAACTATTCAAAAGTAATAGCATATTGTTTCTTGGGAATCAAGGCTATGAAGTTAGTGTTCACAACCCTTAGAAATTTACTTGAGGCCTTAGACTCTTGGACCACTTTAAGAATATCCTCTTTTAGCGATTAAAAAAAAGGAGCGTGAGCGAGGAGAAGGAGAGGTTATCCCTTACCTTCACGTAGTTCAGGTAAGTGGCCTATCGGTGAAAACGTTGTACTATTTCCAATAATATTATCCCTCCCCAATCAATACCTTATGATATAAGGATGAGGCCTTGTTTGACTCCGGCCTACCGGTTGCCCTCAGAGTCAGATTCCACATTAGTCAAATAGAATTATTCTAACGCTTATTCAGCCGCTGGCTGGGTCGGTCACATCACAATTTATGACTCTCTATCTCATTTAGGACACACTAGATTCCATTCACAAAGTGCCATGTCGAATGGTCGGGTTCGCTATCGAATATGGTGAGCCTCATCCGAAGATAGGTGCAACCAAAATCCCCAAAAATCCCAGGACTTTAGGTACATCCTACAGATTATTCACTCCTCTATTTGCTGAACCTGCATCTGCACATGATCCCAACAACTCCTAGAAACCTGGCAATCCCACAACATATTCTATTGCTCATCAATTTGGAATGGTTGCAAATAGGGAAAAGAGATCAGTTTTCACCAACCAAGCCTTGAATGGAAGGCTTTGGTAGATAACCAACCAGAAAAACACATGAAGCCTATATGAAACCTATATGAAACCCACACCAACCACATTATGCAACTATTTCCTGTGATATTTCAGCCTTAGGCCTGATCTGAAATATTAAAATACAACGGTAGTAGTTCACTTCATCCCAATTTCACCAAATAGCCCAAGAGAATAAGTTCTTCAATACCACAATGCTACAACCCTTAGGGCACACTTTTCTAGGCATATAACATAAATGAATTCTCTTATTACAATAGATCGTAATAGCATCATATCGTTTATCAGGAGAAAGTGACCTCCTATCATCAAAGCTAGAACTGAAGTTGTGTAAAAAGGTCCCACTCCTGCAAGTGACTATGCATTGAACTCATCTTGATCCCTTTCTTTTTCTTCTAGTCTCCTTATTTCTTATTCTTCTACCTATTTTTTTTTGTTTCCTTCTCCTCTGCTTTTATTTTCTTTCCTTTTTCTTATTTCTCCATTATTTCTTTCTCTATTTCCTCCTTTATTCTTTTCTCTTCAACTACCTTTAGTTCTTCCACCCCCTTCCTCTTCTCTTCTGCAACCCTCTTGGAGGCTTCCTCTTGTTTGTTTGTGTTCTCCTTAGATCTAGACTATGTCGATGGATCCTTTCATTTAGTGCCCAAACATATTAATACTTCATTAAGAATGGTGTCTTCTATATACAACTCTTCATCCCTCCAGGATTCATTTGCATATACCCAGGTGTACTTTAAAACATGCTAATGTTTCTCCACTACCTTTTTGGCATCATTTCTTCTGAATATATTATTGCAAAATTGGAAATAGATAATAGATTTAGATTCTTATTTAGACTCTTTGATATATTTCAAATAGTAACCTTCAATAAATAAATGAAAGGGAGGCTATGGGGCTTTCTTTGCATTCACATGCACTGCACTAATACAATTAATCTAGGTTTCATAGGACACTTCTTATAGCAACACCTTATCTATGAAAATATGAGGAGTCTTTGTTCCACCATATATCCACAAGTTGGTCCCATTTTCCACAATGTGTTAGCCCCTGCGTGTGGATAGTGTATCCAAATATTTGTCATACATATATATTTTTGACTCCCTATAGATGAGTGCATATAATGGCCTCATAAATTCTTCACATATATTCACATAAATACTAGATATTTATATTCACACAACACTTTTCAGTAAACATGAATTGGGGGATGTTTAGGGAGCCATTCCCATCCCATTCTTGGAAAAGTGTTTCTGGAACATAAAACATATAAAAGATAAGAATAAATGTAGAAATATGAAGGTTTCCCAAGATTTGTACCTTTTTCATCTATGATAGCTTGCTTCATGTTGGAAGAAAGGATATCTCCCTGATTGAAAATAGTACCAAGTGAAGTTACCTATTGTATTAGAGGCACCTAAGACTCTCAGAATTGCATTGCATCATTCTCTCCACATACCGTGGCAATAAAAGTATCTACCACTTTATAAGGAGGCCTTACAAATTTTGTGGGATATGAACTAGTATCCCTTTCATTTCTCTTTCCTTTCACCCACCACTTACTCATCATGTGGAAATCCAAGTGTATTGTGGTGATACATTCTCCAATCAAGAAAATGATCAAGGCAGAGCCGACTTTGCAATCTACTTTCATTTTCTCTTTTTCCTAATATTTCCACTTAATCTTGTCACATTGATAATGCACCCCTCACATGATACATCACATCCAAATTGGGGTGCAACAATTCATATCACACCAAATATTAATTTCATGCAATGTGTTGCATTTGAGAGTTTTATGGCGGTGACATTTCAAACCCAAACATATTTTAGGAGAAACATGTCACACATTCAAAAAAATATAGATTGCAAGGAAGAGTGAAGAAAATTTATGCATTTTCTCAAAGTAAACAAGGGAGAAAAAACCTTTGAAAGGTAGGGTTTCTTAGTAGGGGAAACTCTTCATACCTAGCCAAAATGAGAGACATCAACAAGTTTCAAAGAAGGTAAGTAAGAACAAAAATTGAGGAGAATCAAAGAACCTTAGTAAATGAAGAGGCAGGGCCCCCTTTTAGACAAAATATTGTCATTTGTCAGTCTTTGCAAAATTTTAGGAAAAGGGGGGTTGTTTCTTGCTCAATAATTGGTGACATACATGGTCATGAAACCATGAACCTTTAACGCTGATTCTTCAATATAATAAGTATTTCATAGAAAATACTATATTTCCTTTCATGAGTCCATAAGAAACAACCCTATGTTAAATTTGTAAGTACTAGATCTCATACGTGTCACATGTTCTTTGAATTTTAAGGGTCATTTATGGAAATATGCATTCCATACTTAGCTTCCTTTCATGGATCAACAACATAATTTCTCAAAGTGTTATTGGTGTTCAATTTTTATAGTTTACTTATGTCATTTGATCATACTTTATTGGTGTTTCTACACTTTCAGTTTTAGTATGGTATTGATCCTACTTTTGATGGAAGGGCATGTCGGACATTTGGAAGCTTGAGAAAATTGTAAAGAGGGAAAAACGATATCATGGGGTAAATGGACTCTTCTTCATATACTATGAAGAAAGGAGAATCATAGGGATTCCCTTCGAGTGACCCTATCAACCCACACTAATACATATAGGCTAAAAAATCGACAATCTATTACGACGATTGTGATAAAATCAATTGGGAAAAGACAAGTAAAACTAACATTTTGAAAAGCCATACTTGGGGCAATGTATCCTGCCGATCCTTTCAAAGCAACTGTTGAAGTAAGTGACTCAATAAGGGTTTCGCCCATTCATTTTGCAATCCCAAAATCTGTTACATGGCCTGACATGTCTTCATCTAGTTGGCCTCAAGTGAGCTCCCTTCTAAGTTTAAGACTTTGACACTATATGAAAATCAAGCATTTATCTTTGTTGACCTTGCCTCAACTAGTTTGTCAGTGATTGAAACTTGACTTGTTGAACCAACTTGATATGTCACTTGGTCTCTCTACATCACAAATACGAGTTGATCAATCTTCCCCTTATAATACGAGTTGATCAATCTGCCATTTAAGAAGAATGCATATTTGTTGTTTTCCTTTTGTCATCCTTGTATCCTACACAATTATCATTACTAGAATTGAAAGGGGCATTCTTCTTAACCGCTCTCTCATTTGATGGACTACAGGTACAACCAAACAGGTATTTGTCAGATCTATCTTCGTCGAGTGAGGAAAGTTTTGGTAGACGGAGAGCAACTAGAGGTGAGAATATCAGAAGAAAATTCCATAGACGCATGGAATTTTTTCTTGCTGAAGGGGGTCCTTGCTATTATGATGCTGAGAGCATAGATTACATAGAGGTTCCCTTGAGGTACAAACATTTAGTGAAACGATGGGTACCCAAGGACCTTCCTCAAGTAAACACTGATTTTTGTCTGGACGGGAGGATATATTTCATTGCTCCATCATCATTACATGGCTTTGGGCTATTTTCCATGGATGGCATAAAGGTTTTTGATGGCGGAATAACTGAATTGATGGAGTATGTTGGGCCTTGTTACAATTATAGAGATTGGATGAAGCTAGTCCAATATACGCGAGGTATGCAGATATATGGAGTGGCTGCAAATTATATACAACTAAGAGACAATGATAGAAACAAAGGAGGGTCTATGTATATTGATGGAAGGCCAAAGGCATCGGGAAATATTGTAGGGTTTATAGATAGTACATGACTCAGGACAACAAATAAGCAACCCAATTGCATATTTGAGGGGCAGGAACGAAACCGTGTATTCGTATGCGCAATAAAATCAATAACTACAGGGGAGGAGTTGTTGATTGATTACAACTTGAATCGAATGCATACAGACATTGCTATTATGGGGGTAGTAATTTGAAATCTATTATGTTTACTTATCATGATGTGATGTGGTGCAGTTTGTAAATTTGTATTCCCATTGTTTGTAAATTTATCATTGTTCATGATGTTTATTTGTTATGGATTTCTAACACCTAAATCTTATGCACATCATACTCTTAGTGTTTCCATGAGTCATTTAATTTGTTATAGATTTCTAATGCCTAATTATTGGTAGGTTGATCGTGGAAAAGCACCAGCTGACCCCTCAAAATAGGTAAATTACAGGCAATGGACTTCACTATAATGCAAATCATACTTTGTGAGTTTGCATGAGTTATTTCATTTGTTAAGGATTTCTAAAACCTAATTCTTGGTAGGATGATCATGGAAAATCTCTAGCCCCCCCAGAACATGCATATGATTAACATTTCTGAATTATATTTAATGTGAAATTTATTATTTTTTTATATAATTGAAAATAACTTTTATTTCTTGAAATATGTAGTCCACGGGCCATGGTTGTGATGATTGGGTTGACAACGACTTGTTGGATGACCCCAACATAATGGTAACAATAAAAAAAATCATCAGAAAAATGAACAGAGAAATCCTTCGCTTGATTGTAAGTAAAGATCAAAATCAAGAAACTAAAGAATGGATAGAGCAGTTGAAGGAAGACCTTCAAAAATATAAGGTAATAGCCATATCTTAAAGTGATTTGTTTTTTGTCATAAGTTCAATTATGAATGTTTCATGTTTATAACTTTTACATTTTCTAATAAAAAAAACTTTTTCTTTTTTATATAGGATTTTTTGGCTTCGATTCAGTTGGTCCTACACAAGATGTTGGTAGTATTCATGTTGCAAAGAGTACACCACAACATCCAGCCAGCATGAGACAACATATACCGTCTAGGCTATTCAACACTCCACCTGTGATTGATCCCAGTCATACTCAGACTGGGCCCACACCTATAGTTGAGGACCGGGAGCATGACATACCCCTTCAGCCGGAGGTGGCAGAGCCACATGCAAGAGATGGTGACACTGGAAGTGATGAAAATGTCAGCTCATTTCCTGGATCGTCACGCATTGCCAGCACGGGAACAATTTCATGCACTTTTTTGGTGAATCAGAAAGGAGTTCCAATAAAGACATTAAAATGTCTAGGTGTTTCTAATTGTTTTAAGCGTTTGTTGTTGCATATATGAAGCATATATAATCTTATATATTGTTATTTTCTAATTAATGATCGTTTATTTTTGCATGTAGGAAACAACTTGTTTTATAAACACTTGCATGACTAGTCGTTGGAAATTTTTGGTCCCATGTTACGCATGAGGTGGAATTCTCAGAGTATTCACCTCAAAAAAGAAATCTTGGACTACATTGAACGTATGTTTGGGGTAGATACCTTTGACAAAAGCTAGGTCTCCAAAGCGGTGGGCCTATATTTAAAATATATACATGACATGTATAGGGTTAACTTGCAAAATAACCCTAGGTATGAGTGTCCACCTGTTATTCTTGAGAGGGAATGGAAGGTGTTCATTGAGGATGCAAAGGAGAAGAGATTGAAAAAAGAAGGAAGAAATCCACCTGGTCCAGGAAGGTAAATTACAATTTGAATTCAATACTTTTAGCTTTCTTTATTTTTAAATACAATTGCGGTGTATAACATAATTGAAATTTTTCATAGGCTCCCTGACACTTCGAAATCCACCAAGGAAAGGGTTGAGAAACATGGCCAACAAAAACTAGGCCAAGGCGACTATTCTAAGTTACAGGCATGAATTGTAAGTAATCAAACATCTTAACAATATTATTAGTTATATCGCCTTCCAGGTTTCTGGTAATTCATGGGGCAACCAATAACAAAAATCAATACTCTTATGCAATGTAGGGGGACAATTTTTGTACCAAAGCCACTATGGAAGACCTCTGGCTTGGTTACAAGTATGGATACCAAGCTGTTATTGATCACCGAAAAATCTTGGGATAGTTTCCAAGATGCAGTGTGCATGAGATGGTATATTATAAAAATCTAACCACAATAACACGGTTTCATTACCTCTAAAATACATTCTTGTTTGATACTGTACAATAATTTTATATGTTGCTCTGTTATTTATAACAGGGGAGAAACAATTTCACCAAGCCCATCAATAGTACTGCAGAACAGTTTGTTGATAGTAGAGAGAAACCATAAGATTGTGCTTCCGTGCAGCCCCATGAAAGTGAGGTGCAAGCTCCTGACAGTGAGGTGCAACCTCCTGAAAGTGAGGTGCAACTTGATCCTAACATAACTGGGTCGGTGCAGCCCCATGATGTTGTTGCACATGAGAGCCACGATGGTAATATGGCTATATATTAATCATATATAACTTAATAATTTCGTACTTATGAATTTTGTGATTCTATTTTTTCTTTTTACTAATTCAATTATGATTGTCTACTTATAAATTTTGTGGTTTCAGTGGTATATCTGCATGACACACATCAATATCCTCTAATAGAAGAGGAGCACAGGGCAGGTAAATTATTACATTCCAGTCATATTTTTTCTTATTAATGAACTAAATCAATCGTATTCAATAACTTGCCCTATAAATTTAATATTTTTTGTCACTGTAGACGATGACCCGAATTTGGTGCCTCAACACTGTGAGTATCTGACAAGGAATGCAATGCGTGCAAGAATGTAAGGACAATCAACAATAGAAGAGCACGTGGTAAAAGAAGATGACACAGATATCGATGAAATACTTATGAAATTAGCAGTAAGTCGTGCAAAGAAACAAAAAAAAAACTAGTACTAATGTATAATATTATAATATTGATCATTTATAATAAAAACAAATTCACATATGCTTGTCAATATTAAGGTCTTGCATACCTTTTTTTTTTTCTTTTCCTTTCAATGAGTTCTTGATAAATTTACTTTTCTGTGACATTTTTTGAGTATTTTTAATGCATATTATCTAGTAGATATTGTTATTTTGCTTTGCCTTTGACCATTTGACCCTTGGATCAAACTAAAATGTATAAATCCCACATCAAAGTGTGGAAACCCCCTTTGTACGAGGATGACACCCCCACATTATGATTCGACCTTTTGATAGAGAGATGACCCTTTATGTTGTTATCTTGTGATTGGTTAAGCCCCTCTTGCTGACTTGTATATTTTGGTCACCCTTATTATGGCTAGGTTCCCCCTCTTATGTGTTGGTCACAGCCTATCCTTGGCACTGTCAGCCTCTATCTGCCCCTCGACAGCCTTGACATGGCTGCCTTGACCCTATCGCAGCCTATCCTTGGCATTGTCAGCCTGTAGGTACCCCTCGATAGCCTTGCTGTGGTTGCCTTAACCCTGCTACAACCTATCCTTGTCACTATCAGCCTGTAGTTTCCCCTTGGCAACCTTGTCGTGCCTTCCTTGACCCTATCGTAGCCTATCCTTGGCACTGTTAGCCTGTAGCTACCCCTCGATAGCCTTGACCCTACCGCAGCCTATCCTTGGCGATGTCAGCCTGTAGTTGCCCCTCGACAGCCTTGCCATGGCTACCTTGACCCTGCCTTAGCCTATCCTTGGCACTTTCAGCATGTAGTGTCCCCTCAACAACCTTGTCGTGGCTTCCTTGACCCTATCGCAACCTATCCTTGGTGCTGTCATCTTGTAGTTTCCCCTCGACAACCTTGACCCTGCCATAGCCTATCCTTGGTGATGTTATCTTGTAGCTTCCCCTCGACAGTCTTGCCGTGGCTGCCTTGACCCTGTCGCAGCCTAACCTTGGCACTATCAGCCTGTAGTTTCCCCTCGGCAGCCTTGCCGTGGTTGGCTTGAACCTACTGTAGCGTATCTTTGGCGTTGTTAGCTAGTAGCTGCCCCTCGACAGCCTTGACCCTACCACAACATATCCTTGGTGTTGTCAGCCTATAGCTACCCCTTGGTAGCCTTGTCGTGGCTACCTTGACCCTGTCGCAGCCTAACCTTGGCACTGTCAACTTGCCTCTTCCTCTTGTGACCTGTGTTGTACCTCTGTGTTGTGTGGCATGCCTCAAGGAAGGCTGTCGTGACCCTCCCAAGTTTTCCTAATGTGTTAAGAGCAACATGATCCAAAGTGGATGGTTACAAGGAAACGTTGGTCTTTGAGGGTTCTTTGATTGATTGAGGTCATCTTGTTTTCGGGGTCTACTGTGATTTGTTTTTCCTATTGGTCATCTCTCTCTCACTTGGTAAGGTCTTCCCTTAGGTAAGTGCTTGACACTTCTCACTTTACCGAGTACATCTATGGGGGTTTCCACACTCAGGTAAGTTTCTAACCCTATCTCTTTTACTACTGTTATTTATTATGTTCACTGTTCAGTTTCATATTGAAGATCATTGAATTATTTTACAACAGTACCTATCTTCATAGTATGTTCAGATTATGAATTGATATTAAATTGATATGAATGGTTATCTTCTTGATGTGATCTGAAAATTTTTG
>SNQJ01S0067571.1:0-16733 GCA_010110895.2 Picea sitchensis | reverse complement strand
AATATGTATTCATAATCTGAATTAAAATTAGAGAATATATGTTAAACTTATTTGTCGATGGTTTCTACAATATTTATAAAATGAATATCCAAAACATGATATCTCACCAAAAGACACAAAACATAATACTGTGTTGCATATATCATACAACAAGTGTCATTGCAATGACCATGTCCTTTTCCAAAAGTTTTGGTGCATATATTTGAATTCATGCATAAGTTTGAAATACAACATTGCATGCCACATTGTGAAGATTCTTATACCAATACCAAAATAGTATTATCCTATGTTCCTAAAATTCATGTTGGAGATGAAGTGGTGGGATATTAGTTATCAAAATTACTTAAAATATATTTATAATAGCAATACAAATTATACTAAAACCAACAAATAATGGTAGTTTCTTGTTATAATATAAGGTAACAAAATTATGTGAAATAATTAGTCTACCAATTGTTATTTATTCTTTAAAATAAATTGTCAATACAATTGAAAGAAGAGGTGTTAAATACAAACTATGTTTATATAAGTCTGATCTTAACATTAACTTTTGAAATTAGAATGTCTTATGTTAAATTATTTATAAAAATTATAATAATTACCTAAAAGAAAGATAAAATTAATGAATTTTAAGTGCCAATATCTTAAAAATTATGTCACTAAGATCATCACACATAATTAATAAACTTTATAGTTATAATGGTTAAATTATTACTACAAAGTGAAGAAATTGTGTGTTTAAATCGAAATATAAGCTCAAGTAATCATCCACATATTAGAGTGTTATTAATTTTTTAATGCTTTGACACAATTAGATAACAACTCAATAAATTTGATAATTCAACTTTATTAATAACCATATGAATAATGGAAATACAATTATTTCCTCCTATTCTAAAATATGATGGTATTTGGCTCAAATTACATTATTTTGGTTTTATATAATATTTATTTAACTTTAGTTGTATTCTATTTTATTAATATTGGTAGTGACTTAGTGTATTTTGTGTAGATTTTGTAATTATCAATTTTTTCTATTCTATTTGAATTTTGCAATTTTTGTTCACACACACACACACATATATTCCTCTACATTCATGTATTTATTTTTCACATAGTCTACAACATAATCACTAATTTGAAAGTGGAGTTATGCTCATTTATTGGATATTTTCTAAAACCATTTTTGATGAACTGAGATACATGGAATGAAAAGGAAAAACTATGGATGATTGAAATTACTAATAAAAGAAAAAAATAGTAATGAAGAAAGATATTAATGAGTGGTCGATGATAAATTTTACGAAGATAACCACGACAATAATTGAATTTACAAAGAGTTGAGACCAAACATTAATGTTTATCATTACCATGTCCAAGAATTTGCAATAAAAAACATATAATTACGATGATCATGAATATCAAACCAAAACAATTGCAATGTAATTAGTGGTTTAAAAAGCACCAAGTGGTTTAAAAACACCAAAACTCAGCTTATTTGAAAAAATTGAGTAATACACTTCACATGGTATACATCTATATGTCATTGGAGCAGTTAAGCTCTGATTTTTCATTCACTATGCGTGCACCCAACTTCACCACCTAATGGTACCCAAGATGGTCTAGATTATTGTTAAATAGATCACAAAGAGTGGGAGAGGGAGAAGGAAAAGATGGAACTTCGTTCCTGGATGGTCTACAATGAAGTGTAGATATGGGTTATACTTGTATGCACAACCATATATGCGAGTTATAGAAAGTTATAGAGATAGTCTAGCCAGGGTGGTATATATAGAGGAAACTCATAAAATATATTAGGAGAGATAACATAGGTGGAGATGATAAAAATATGTTGGGTGAGAAATGAGACATAAAACCAGACTAAATAGTCGAAGATAACAAAGATTGGGTAGTTGAATAGTTAGAGATAACAAAGATTTGGTAGTGGAATGCTCATAATTATAAATTGTATTACAAATTTGGTTACAAGATCATTCAAAAATAAATACCTCGCAACATTGCAGTTCACATGTATTTATTCCACTAATGTGAATTGAATGACTTCAATGAATAGATGTTGTAGTTATCTAAGATTAAAAATACAAACTTAGGTTATCTATGTTTGGAAAACAAATTGCATTGTTTGCTTCAATGATTAAAAATCAAAACTTAGGTATAACCTAAGATTAAAAAAAATGCATTTTATTAGAGCTTGGCCAAAAAACACCGAATTGGTCATCATATGTGTGATACAAGTAATTTAAATATTATGAAAAATAATTATTTTGTTATTTGCATATATACAACATTGGAGAACAATAAAAAAATATTTCTAGTAAAAGGAAAACTAATGGATGGTCAATGATGTATAAAATGTTATAGTTGTGGAGACTAATAATACTAAAATGAATATCAATGATTATATGTAAAGTTTTTAAATTGATGATTCTTAATTTCCAAGTATGATATTATGAGAGAGCTACTTCCAATTTTAAAACAAAGAACAAACTTAGCAATGGAGGTTTTGAAACAATAAATCAAAATTGAAGGTAAATATGTCTTAATGTCTAATATATACCGAAATTAATAAATAATAAATTGATTATTAGGATAGATCTAGTTTAAAATTAATGCAATCAATAATAAATTGGGCTTTATTTACAATCAAAGATAGATATTTATGATATAGGGGTAGTGTGGGATTATGGTTGCAATGATAATAAACTAGGTTATTTTAGAGTTGTAATGCTTAATACTATTTTGATGTTTTATCTTTTGAGTGGCAATATTTGTCTTTGGCTATTTTAATTCATGTATCATTTTTTTAATATTGTATTTATATTTTTTCCATACTTGTACATTTAATGTTAGCAGCAAGGCTTTTTGAATAATTATAATTTTTTCAAATTGCTTTAAGAAAGATAAATTTAAACATTTTAAATTTGTTTGAAAACTAAATTATTAAAGAAAACTATTTAAAAAATTAACATATGAGACGAAAATCCATAGAAAAATATGTTCGTACTTGAGAATATATACAATTATTAATAATCAAAGAAATTAATAAAAATCACCTAAAATTCATGTTCCTTATTTCAACATTAACATTGTATAAGTGTTTGGGTCAAGATTTCCACTTACCAATTATACTTACTTTGATTCTTATATTTTTATCAGTATGTGCCGAAGGATTGGGAATATAGCTATCACTTTAGTGTTGATTGCACTTTTCTTTTCACATTGACAAAAAAATTGGTGTTGTTTTCCAAAGCTAAACTTTGGTGGGAGCGATCTGATTTTTTTTGTCGTGTTATGGTTGGTTGTTGAAAAAAAACCTAATTCTCGAGCCAACAACAGAAATTGAATATGCAATTTAATTATGTGGGTTTAGCGGATAGTTGGAAGGGATACATGTACGAGTCCAAAATTTCTGAGACCATCACGATTTAAGAACCTTGTTACAATGTCACATAGGAATTTGTGGAATTTAAGGATATATGGGCCAGACAACATGCATATATATTTACTATTCGATATACAAAATTAGTCCCTATCGAATGCCTAAGACTATAGAAATCATTTTAGCATTGATCGCACTTTTCTTTTCACATTGAACAAAAATTTGGTGTTTGTTTCCAAAGATAAACTTTGTTGAAATAAATTTATTTATTTCTTTTCTGTGTGCTGATTGGTCATTGAAAACAATATCTTATTTCCATGACAACAACAAGAAATGAATATGCAATTTAATTATGCAGGTTTATCAAATAGTTGGAAGGGTTGCATGTACGAGTCCAAAATTTCTGAGACCATGACGGTTTAAGAAGCTTGTTACGGTGTTAGCTAGGAATTGGTGGAATTTAAGGTGGTGCGCCAAACACCATGCATATATATTTACTTTTGGGTATATATAATTATTTTACAATAAATATATATGGATTATTGTGCTTGGAATGTTCATTAAATTTGGTACGTTTTATATATTTTGAAGGGATTTATGTGTACAACTTTACATGATTCTGTGTGATAGCTTTCACGGACTACAAGGAGGTTCAATTGAATTGTTTTGTTCAAGATATTTTGTTCTATAAGCAAGGAAGGTGAGGTGGGTTATAATTCACGTGCATCAAGTATATTTATTCTATGTAGTTGGCCACCATATTAATATATATGTATTTTAGACAAGTCCAATTAGTTTTCATAGTTGTTGTTTAATAAAGTTTGCTTTGTGCATAGTGTGGTTAGGTGTGTTGTGTTGTTGGTTTTTCCAGAATAAAATCAAGTCAGGTGGGGGATGTTATAGAGACTCTGTAGGAGCAAAATAGACAAAGGTGAATAGGGAGGGAATGTTTCCTCTTTTTTTTTTTTTCTGTTGTTGTTTAATAGTTTGGTTGGTTGTTGTTTGATAGAAGTTTCTTTGTGCATCATGCAACTTCTTTTGCTATGTTTTTGGTTTTTGCAAGGGAAAGTCAAGTGGGTGGGAGTTTGTTATAGAAAATTTGTAGTTCGATGGTAGTTGAAGGTGAGTAGGGAGAGAGGGTGTGTTGTTTTGAGGTTGTATTGTTTATTTTTTATTTTTTAGGTTTCTTAATGCATTTATATACTATGCCATATGTTATTTTTAAGAGAGACATAGATCTTGTGAATTTCCAAGTGCGACAAGTGATGAGTTCCAAGAGTTGTAATTTTGGGGTTTTGGAAATGTGCATCACAGTGTGAAAAATCATCTGCATTGTATGCTATATGCTAGGGAAAACGAGGTCATGATTTTTATTTTGTGTTTGTTTGTTGTCGGCTTGTATTTTTCATCTTATTTACAAGTTGATTGATGCTATGGAGATGGTGCATGTGTAAGGATAGGAAGAAATGCATTATTTTTCATGTGCTGCAATGCAATGTTTTTTTTTAGGTTGGTGCATTGCAATGTGTTGCATTTTTTCTCTTTTTGTTGGGGGTTTAGTTACATTGTAATCATATATAGTTCAAAGAGGGGAATTTTAAAATTTTCTAGGAGGATTTTTCTATGAACATATGGTGCAAATGGATCTCTCTATGTCTTATGCATCTTGGTAGTGGTAGATGAGTACCATTTTTTTTTTTTTTTTTTTTTATGACCAGGGGAATCGACAACAGCGATAGTATCTTACTCGCGTGACACGGGGTTGAATCCTGTCGGCTACCTTATAACCCCTAGGGATAATCTCATAGCCCGCAAGAACGCCTCCAGATAATTCAAGGTTTGAACTCATGACCTACGTAACAACATGAACGCCTTAACAATACGTTCGCTGGCCACTAGACCAAACCCCTGTGGGCATGGTAGATGAGTACCATTGATACAACGCTTGTTGTGTATTTTCAATGCTTGTGCAGAGAATTCGTTGCATGTATTTTTGTTTTGTTGGATTGTAATTTTCATCTTGTTTATCTCATAATTTTTAGTTTGAAAAATATATGAATAAACAACATACATTTTGTATAAAAATAATTAATATTATATATATAGAGTGAAACAAACACATTTAATCTTAACTATATATCTTAATCTATATAACATTATTTTGTAGTTGAATGATGCTATGGAGATGGTGCAGGTATAAGAGTAGGGAGCACTGCATTATTTTGCATGCTCTTTAGTGCAATGTTGTTTTTAGGTTTGTGAATTGGTCTATGTTTCATTTTTTCTTCTTTTGTTGGGAGTTTGATTGCAGTATGGGAAGTTGTAGTTAAGAAAGATGGGGATTTTGCAATTTGCATAGAGGCATTTTCTAAGTGGGATTCATATCTATGCACAATGGGGACATATGGCTATTGCAAAACTTATGTCCAACCTCAAAAGTGGGCAGGTAAAAATCCTCATGACGAGTAGATTATTCAAATATATCCCAAACCTGGGTTTACGACAAGGAAAAGAACATGATGCCAATTTACTAAAATGTATTTTATAGATATCGAATAGATTTCATATAGAAATAATGATAAATGAAGCCATGGATCAATTTACAAAAAAACAACATATTTTCTTAGGACTATTTCTAGGTGTGTGGTGTTTTCTCCTAAATCAAAGAAAATTAATTTATTATAAATCAATGATCTATTTTGAAAATTACATCCCTTGTCATAATGATGGATGTGAAACTATTGGAAATGATGAGGTGAGGGAGGGTGACCTGTGCAGGTTGTTGGTACAAGGTGTAAAAAAAAATCATCTTAAGTACACAAAGTATAACCGTGCAGGGTGAACGAGGATTGTATAATTTGGCCCCTTTTGTTGATTATTCATGCAACTTATGGTCTAATTTAGGGAGCAATGCATTTTTTTGCATGTGCTCTAGTGCCTTTTTTTTTAGTTTGGTTCATTGCCCCATGTTTCATCTGTTCTTCTTTTTTGGGGGCTTTGATTGTAGTATAGGAATATATAGTTTGGAAAGACGAGAATTTTGCAGTTTGTCAGGAGGCATTTTCTATGGATATATGGTTGCAGTCTATCCAACCATGTGTTGGAAATGCCGAGGTGTTGGATAGTGGAGTGTGAAGGTTCTTTTCACAAGGATAATAAATCGATAGTATTAAGTATGAAAAGTATAGTTGTGGAGAGTACATGACGGTTGTAAACTTTCAACCCTTTACCTGATAATTCATGAAACTTATTATCTTGCATTGGAAGAATTGATTTCATGGATACTTGTGAAATTGGTAGAGCAATGTCATGAGCACTTCCACACAATTGTATGCTACACAAAGTCGGTGATTTGTTTTTTAGCACCTATTTTATATTCAAATCTAGATGCATGGCATTCCATCCTAAAGGTGGGCTAATGAATTTATCATAGATCAATGACCTAATTTGTGAATTACGTTGCTTGCCACAATGGAATATGCATGAGTATTAGGAATGTGAAATTTTTGAAGTATAGCAAATTATGAGGATGTTCATTGAATATTGTCCGCACAATGCTTGAAAATAGAAGGTATTCAATAAACCGAGTATAGTTGTGTGATCCTGATGAGGATTCAAAATGTAACTGAATGCTTCTTCTATTTTCAGTTCTTGTGAAGAATTTTGGAGTTTCAAGCCTTGAGATATAAATTCATGTCGCTAATGATTTCGCATTTGCAAAGTTGGTTGCATAGACACTTGTGCGATTGGAAGAGAAATTTAATCAGTTAATATGCATAGATGTATAATGAAAATACGTGATTCTTTTTATATTTATCACATGGTCTATATTCAAATCTTTTGCGGAGAAGGGTTATGTTTGTTCTTCATGTAACACCACAGTTTTTCATCTTGCATCATTTTTGATAGTGTGTGTTCTATGCATAATATAATTACTTGGTTTATTTAAGTTTACATTGGAACTTGCTTTGAAATAGTTTTGTATGTGTGGCATTGTGTTCCAAATAGAAGAAAATCAAATTATGACAAATCAGTGACCTATGATACAAATTTCTTTTCTTGTCACAATCAGGGATGCAAAGATGTTGGAAGTGCGAAAGAGCAGAAGTGTTCCAATGCAGAAAGATGAGCCATGCATGTTCACCACACAATTTTTAAACATAGGTTGTCTTAGGTAGACCAAGTATAGGTATGAACATGTTGCAGGAGAAGGTGCAAGAATGTATTGCACACTTTGGCAGTGGTAAACGAATATCACTAGCGCACTAAGCACTGTGTTTTTTCAATTCATTTGGAGAGAATTCATGGTGCTTATTATTGTGTGGTTTCCTAGGAGATGTTGCAAAAGATTCATCCAACCTTAAAAGAAGAGAAGTAGGAACGCTTTTGAGAAGCAATGTAACGGTCCTACTCGTTACAATGCCAAACCTCTTATAACAAGAGAATTTTTTTTTTTTTTTTTGTGTGTTTTTAAAAGTGTGTGCACGTGTGTACAAGGGAAACAAACAAATTCAACTCTGCGTCGCCACCCGACGATGATCAAGACATAAATGACGAACACAACAACATGACATAAGACACACAACAAGTAACTGCATGCATTAACGATGATCAAATGACTATAAGTAAGACTGACTACCCATCAATCCTACCCTGCAATGGTTAGGACTTCCAAGACACATAAGCAACGCTCAAGCCCAGGTTCCCATCGATTTTAACCATTTAAGGTCTCAGGGTTGGCGACTGTTCTGAGGAACATGGAGGTGTCTACATCTCACCCGACACAAGCAGACCAAGCACACAAAGTTTACAACCAAGTACAACAAAAGTTAAAGAACGACCACGTCCTCTACGGAAGGCGCAAGTTAGATGGACACCGACAATAACCAACGATTAATTAAGACTCAGCATTACCTGCGACTCATTTGGAAACAAGTACAGATCAATCACTTCATTTAATTTCCGTTATTCGATGAGTTACCAACCCAACCTTAAAAATAAGTACATATAAACACTTGCTAATTCCCCATTTACTAAATCATAATAATTTATTGGACTTCGTTTCAAGGACCTTACCATTTATGTGTTGTCAACATTAATAAAATTGAATGTCCTTTACAATAATTTAACCATATAATTATTTTTATACTACAATAACAAATAAAATAACAATGATCTTACATTTCATATGTTTTCATATGCCAACATAGCATCCTTCCAATTTGCAAGGACATTTCATTTACATGTTTCAACGAAAAATTATACTGACCCTACATTGCAATAACATTACAATAGAATAACAATGACATTTCTTTTTATATGTGATCTAACACTTACATTACACTCTATATTATATTGGAAAAAAATACTCTTATATAATTGAGAAACAATAATTACAATGACGTTACCCTTCCAATAACAATACAATTTACAGTCATAATGCATTGCTCCTTACTATACCAATTCATGATGTTCATAACAATAAAATTTTAGGAACATTTTCACTAAAATAACAATATCCTTACATACCCTTTGGGGTTATGATAACATTGCATTAGACTAACAATAACATTACCCTTTTTATATCACTAACATTACATTCTATTTTATAATGCAAGAGCAATCTATTACAATGGCCTAATATTTACATATTACCATAATAATATATTAGAGTAACCATCTCTATACAAATCATAGTAACACTTATGTTATCCATAACAATCACCATTACACTTTATTTATATTCCCATATCATTGCAATGATAACTACAATAAAATAACCAAACAGTACATTCTATAAATTATCAAGCACAAAAAGAACTAGTGGCCCAATCACTATGCCAAGTAAAGCATGAAAATTAGCAAAGAGATAGCTGGGAATGCATGCTAGGTATCGATAAACAATTTGGCAACTAGATAAATGGTAACTATCGGAACCAAGAGTCAACTCAGAAATTTTTCTGACCGCGTCATAAAACCATTTCACAGCCTCATGTCATGCTCTTGCAAAATGTAATAATAATCTTAAATCATATTCAGCCTAATTGAAACAGATTCATAATGTAAATTGAAACAGAAGGAGGTAAATGTCATAATTGTTTTTGTAACTGAAATAGATTCATAATTGAAATAGAAAGAGGTAAATGTCATAATTGTTTTTATGTTTGAACAGATTCAACCTATTCTATTTGCTTCTCAGTGAAGGTGAAAGAAAACACACCAGGAAGGTGGTTTACGAAATCAATTAAAAACAGATAGTAATTAAAATTGACGTCAGTGTTCCCATGTGAAATTCTGGATAGCCACCGTCAATTTACAAACTTAAACAAACAAAATATTGGGCCCAGCAAAAACGCACAGACATTCTTTGCATTCATGCATGGACAACCTACAGGAAGGAGGGGCACCTTCGTATGCATGAAGGTCAAATAGAAACAAAAATGTCAAACACTTATTGCCAGAACGAATTCTTAGATCCAATATTACAAAAACGAAAATGCCCATACAACTGTTGCCAGAACGAATTCTCAGATCCAATTTTTCAAAAACGAAAATGTCAAATACCTATTGCCAGAATGAAATCTCAGATCCAATTTTTCAAAAACGAAAATGCCAAACACCTATTGCCAGAACGAATTCTCAGATCCAATATTACAAAAACGAAAATGCCCATGCAACTGTTGCCAGAACGAATTCTCAGATCCAATTTTTCAAAAACGAAAATGTCAAATACCTATTGCCAGAATGAATTCTCACCAAATCAAACACCATGAAAATGCCAGATCGAAAATCTTCAACTAATCATATGATAAAAAAAAATGCCAAACGACCATTATAGAACGAATCCCAAATTTAGTTTTATATCCATATAATAACCAATGGTATTATCTGTATAACAATGATTGAAAATATAGATCTCTGATGCAGATGAATTCGCCTTTAATACGCCCTCAGATATAAGCAATCAATGCATTGACTAACAGTGCGTGCCCAGACTGCAAAACTATAATCCAAAATTTTAAATGCGGAAAAAAAATCCTCCGAGAATGTACAGCCCAAGCTGGAGGAAGAGGCTACGATTGGTATGCCTAAATAAAATGGTTGCAGAGGTCCAAAAACGCCCCAAGAAGAGACATGTTTGAAGACAAGAAAAAAAAAATAGGGTAAGAGATGATCAACGGGAACCAAGCCCCTAAATGCAGAGGCGACGCTCAGGATGCGCGTAGATAAACTATCAAAGAAGGGTTCCAAAATGCATGGCATAAGATCCTTTCTAAGTCCAAGATGAAGCTAGGGAAAAGTGAGGGAAAACACCCTTATTGGTGAAGAGATCAACCAACTACACAAGTTCAAATGTTCAACAACGCATAAAACGCAGAGTAAGTTTATCCATTCATGCATAAAAATGCAAGGTTAAATTATCCCACAATACATAAAACATGGAGTAAATAAATAAAATTAGCTAATAAAACCATTTACACCGATATACCAATCCAAGCATGAGTCGTAATGCATTTTATTCTACCAAATTAAAAATCATACCTTTGCCTTATCGCTTGCTCCATGTGTTGTCCGCACGCTCCATGCCGCTCCCACTCGCCGACCGTCGAGACCTCACCGTTACCTCCCATCCAATCGCCAGGGGTACTCTGCTTCCCCCTTAGCCCCTCGAGCTGCAAAGGGGCCACACACTATCCAGATGGTACATATAGCTCCCAGCTCACCTCGCAAGGCCGAGCTAGCACTCCTATCCGAGCTGGGATGTCCCAACTCCCAACAAGTAATCAGTCAAGTCACAAATTCGGCAGCGTAACGTTACACTAATAGACTATCCCCTACTTCCTCCTCCTTCCTCTCTTTTATAGAGTTTTAGAACTTCCCAACTTTCCTTAAATCTCTTTTAATTTAAGTTTTAATGAGAATCTTCTAAAAATTATCCATCGTACAAGTGTCATTCATCCCCCACTTTCCTCCAAAATTTATTTTCTTTAATTTATTAATTGTCTCATTTCCCTCACCCACCTAGAGTTGTTCCTAAATTTACTCCTAGGTGTCCCTAGATTCCCTTATAGGTTTAAATACCTTCCCTAAAAGGATGTTGCTAATTTAGTTCAATTTAGAAGGTTCTTTATTGCAGATTCTTTACTAAGTTGACCTCGCTTTTTACCATAAGCTCCCTTCTTTCCTTTATTATGTTTCCCCTATTCCTTAGTTTCCTAATTTTTATTATTCCCTTCTTTCCCCTTTTTATTAGAGCCAAAATGGCAGTTGCACTATTTACTCTTTTCCTTTTATTATTAAATTAATATCTTTTTACACTTTCACAAGTTAAATAATTTATTTCTTCTTTACAATTTTAAATCCACTGATTTTAATTAAATTCTTACTCTCTTCATTTAACCCCAAAAAATTTATGAAGACTAAAACTATTGCTTAAGTGTTTTTTAGTTTAAATTTTTATTTTTATTTTGATAGGGTCATTTTCTTAAGGTTAGACAAAATTTTACCCTAGAGAAGCTTTAGACTTAGGACTTAGATTCTGAACTGGGTGGCATTTAATTAGGGAAGTTGTTTAAGACTTTCTTAATATGTTAAGTGTCTTAGGGCCATCTAGTTTTGTTCCTTCATCAACATCAATGCGACGTGCTGTTCAGGATGCACCATGTGCTCCAAGGGTGCCACTCGCCTCTAGTGTTTCCTTTGCACGACGTGCCCTTCAGTATGCACCACGTGCTCCAAGGGTGCCACTCACTTCTTGACTGATTGGTAGACATCAATAACCCCTGGAGTCAACACTCTGCCAGGTGAAATTGTGGGAGACTAAGGGCTTCTAAGGAATAAGGCCCCCACCTTATTGCATGCTCCTTAGAATCGTCATGAGCGACTGTCGCAGTTTGCCCTCACGACACCGTGGATCCTCTTGAACTAGGTAATCGTTAACCTACAGTTCGAGCCACATCGGGAGTGCTAGTAGGCTGTGGCAGGGCTGCTGTCCACACCTCTCCCTCAACCTCTCTGGTAGTCGTGTGTGGCCCCTTTACTCCATATGTGAGTCTGGTCAACAAGCTATCGTCAGCCTGCATCATCAACAATCATGTCAGAACATGTCCACATCATATCATCAGATCAAATGTACTAAAATCAAATAGCACACTCCCTAACTCAATCCGGAGTCCAAGGGGTTCCATCGATGCCTCTGCATCCTCAAGGTCCAAAAACCTGCACACTCACAAAAACTAAGTCAATATCACTTGTCTATGTCAAGGCAATAAAACATCATGTCATCTATCATATCACATCATAATCAAGGATAAATGTTTTAATATCATAAAAGTTTGGATCACTTGCGAGCAAGTGTCCTCAAAGAATAAGTTTTCTCAGTGCACCAGAGCAGGATGTTACATACACCCCCTCTTGGTCTAAACTTCATCCCGAAGTTTCTCAGTATAAATGACGAAATAAGTGTATCACAGTATCATATGTCTATCTATCAAACAAAAATGGAAACTGCTGGCGCATATCATATGCGTCCTCCTAGGTCGCCGAGTGGAGACTATAATTGTCCCACTGGACCTTGACCTAATCTATCGTTCGACGTTGTAGCTGTCGAATGCGATGATCGAAGATGCAGACCGGCTCAGCCATGAGTGCTCCCTTGTCCGATACCTACAAGGAACTCATGTCAATCACATGTGTAGGATCACTAATATAATGTCTCAAAACAGATACATAAAAAACATTGTGCATACGCCTCAAAGAATCAAGAAAGGCTAGTCGATAGGCCACGGGCCCCTTTCTCTCCACAATCTCAAAAGGTCCCACAAACCTAGGAGAGAGTTTAGATCCCTTTCCAAACCTGATCGAACTATTATGCGGTTTAACCCGCAAGAAGACTCGATCGTTGACCTCATAACTACGGTCGACTCGGTGTGCATCGACATAACTCTTCTATCGATCCTGTGCTTCTTTAATCCTTTGTCTTATGGTTTGCATTTTCTCTTCCATTTCCTGGATCACTTCTGGTCCCACGAGGACCCTATCCTCAAGCCGATCCCAACTCAAGGGCGCCCAACATGGTCGCCTGTAAAGAAACTCAAAAGGCGCCATCTTAATGGTGCTCTGGTAACTGTTGTTGTAAGTGAACTCCACTAGTGGCAAGAATTCTTCCCAACGCTTTTTTTGGTCCATCACGTACATGTGTAACATGTCTTCCAAGGTTTGGTTTGTTCTTTCTGTCTACCCGTCAGTCTCTGGGTGATACGCAATACTAAAGTTAAGTATGGTTCCCAAGGCCTCTTGGAAACTTGTCCAAAATCGTCCAGTAAACATCGATCCTCGATTGGATATAATCCTCTTAGGCACACCATGTAGCCTCACAATCTCACTGATGAAAACACTAGCTATGTCAGGTGCATGATATGTCATACGCACTGGAATAAAGTGAGCACTCTTCGTCAGAGTGTCTACTACTATGAAAATTGAGTCATGTCTCCTTGTTGTCAGTGGCAATCCAACAATAAAATCCGTCGAAATAATCTCCCATTTCGATTCCAGAATGGCATGTGGTTGAAGTAATCCTGTTGGGTGTCTATGTTCAGCCTTACCTTGCTGACACTCTAGACATTTGGCCACATAGTTGACTATGTCGGCCTTCATTCCCTTCTAGAAGAATAAGGGTTTAAGGTCTGCCCTCATCTTCGTGACTCCTAGGTGAGCCATGTAAACTGCTCTATGAGCCTCGCTCAGGATCAACATCCTCAACTCGTCGTTTGGCGGTACGTAAATCCGACTTTTAAACCTCAATAAACCATCACTATCAAATGAAAATCCCTCATATCGTGGTACCATCATTGTGTTTTGTCCAATAAAACCCTTGACCTCCTTGTACCAGTCATCGTCACGTTTTAAAGTGAGAATCTTCTCACGTAGATTCGTCTGAAGAGGCAACACTGAAAATATGCGTGGTCTCCAACTCAAATCATCCGCCACTCGGTTCACTATTCTGTTTATGTAAGTAATCTCAAAGTCGTACTCGCTAAGCAATTCCGTCCAACGCCGTTGTCACGTGTTCAGGTCGCTTTGTGTAAAAATGTGTTGTAGTCCACAATGACCAGTCTTTAGTTCAAATTTTCATCCAACAAGGTAGTGTCTCCAAACCTTCAAGGCATATACTATGGCTAATAACTCCAAATCATGCGTCGTGTAGTTCTCCTCATGCCTTCTCAGTTTCCTCGAAATGTAAGTGATTACTCATTCGTCTTGCATCAAGACTCCACCTAAGCCTTCCTTGGATGCATCTGTGCATACCAAAAATTCCGCATCCATGTCAGGGACCTTTAGTATCGGTGTTTTCATCAACAACTCTTTAAGCCTTTGAAATGCTTCCACGCATTTCTCGGTCCAAACAAAATTCTTGTTTTTCTTCTGCAATTCCGGGATCGGATTTTCTATCTTCGAAAATCCCTCGACAAACCGTCAATAATATCCTGATAAACCCATAAAGCTACGCACTTCTGTGACATTCATCGGTGCAGGCCATTCCATAATAGCCTCGACCTTGGCTGGATCCACGGCGATACCTTCACCAGAGATGACATGCCCTAAGTAGTGAATCCTCGATTGATAAAAAGATCATTTGGACAACTTCCCATACAATTTGTGCTCTCGCAGACATTGGAGTAGATCAAAATATTGTCAATGAATACTTGGACGAACTTGTCCAAGTACTCGCGGAACACCCCGTTCATCAAACTCATAAATACTCCTGGGGAATTTGTCAGTCCAAATGGTAAAACAGTAAACTCGTAATGTCCAAACCTCATTTTAAAAGCGGTCTTAGGGACATCATCCTCCTTGATCTGTAACTGGTGATACCCTGATCGCAAATCGATCTTGGAGAACACCGTCACACCCTTCATTTGATTGAACAGATCATCAATTCTTGGCAAGGGATACTGATTCTTGATCGTGGCCTTGTTCAGTTGACGATAGTCAATGCAAAGCCTCCACGAACCATCCTTATTTCGTATGAAAATAACCGGCGCACCCCAAGGTGACACACTAGGATGTATCAGTCCCAGGTCCAACAACTCCTTCAGTTGCATTTTCAATTCTTGCAACTCCGGGGTCGACATCCGATAAGGCGTTCTAGCTATTGGTTCGGTCCCCAGTTTCAGGTCTATGGTAAAATCCAATTCCCTTTCCAACGGCATCCCAGGTAAATCCCCTGGAAATACGTCCGCAAACTCTCTCACCACCGGAAGGGGTTCTAGACTTTCCGCGAATCCCTTCTCATTTAATGCAAGGATCACATAGAGCTTGCACCCCTTGCACATACTCTTCCGTAACTGTAAGGAAGAGACGAACCTCAGGGAAACTCCCTGGTTCCATCCTACAATCACACGTCTCTGTCCTTCGTCATCAACCAAGCTCAACCGTTTCGTCTTACAGTTGAGTATCTCCTCATGCGATTCCAACCAATCCATACCAATCACGACATCATAAGATCCTAAGATCGTGACGTACAGGTTGGTCCTCATGACAAACTCTCCTAGGTTAAGGGCACATCCCGTAACCTTTCTTCCAACCTTCTGTTTGGCTCCTAAAGCCATCTCTATGAAGCTAAACTCGTCCTGATCGATTTCCTTTACCTTAATCCTTTTTAGCGCTGCACCAGAAATGAAACTCTCAGTAGCACCGAGATCTATCAAAATACTAAGGGTCTGGTCAATGACAGTACCTGTCGTCTCGAGCACAGTCGACTGATGCTCTGCCTGGAGATTATTCACTGTTGCATGAATCCGATGGGCCTTGCCCATATCTCCCACTGTAGTGGGTCCGGTTGATCCGGATGCTCTAGTCCTCTCCATAGGATAGTCGCACTGGTAGTGTGGCTTCCCACACGTCCAACACCCCTTCTTCAGCCCAGTAGTCCTAGTACCCGAAGTATAAGATGATGGCCCATCGACCTGGAACATAGGTCTATTCTGCTGAACAGGCCTAAACTGCTATTGCTGCGGGCGACGCTGCTGCTGATGTGGTGGTCCCCGATAAGGTGTCCACTGCTGACGCGATGGACGCTGGGGTGTAGTGATAGTGGATCCCCTCTGGAAGCCATGATATCCCGGTGTATGTCTCACTGGTGTCTGATGCTGCGGTGTTCCAAATGAACCCTGCCTTGCTGGTCTTGCTGGAGTCTTGGTCTGACCTCCACTGATAAACTCTTCCTCAGCTATGAGGGCCTTCTGGACAACATCATGCAAGGTTTAAGGCATCAAAATCTTAACCTTCGCACGCAGGTTTCCGTTAAGGCCAAACATGAACCTATTGACCT
>SNQJ01S0067570.1:39689-50237 GCA_010110895.2 Picea sitchensis | reverse complement strand
ATATAAGAGTTAATATTTATTGGTGCCATGACATATAAATTATGGGGGTGATAAGTGTTAAAGTTTTATGGGTGTTGAAGATTATAAGTGCTATAGTGTTTAAGTGACGATAAGGGTTAAGACTTATAAACATTAAGGGTCATCATTTTTCTTTTCTTACATTAAGGGTCATTATGGTTGGGGTTGATAAAAGTTAAACTGATTAGATATTAGGGGTTAGTTGTGAGGGACTATAGTGGTTATGGGTTGTAGTGTTGTGGAATAAGATATTATAGAGGTTAAGGGTCATATCCAAATGGGTGAAAATTACACATGTATATAGGTGTTATCAATTAAGGATTAAAGTGAGAAGTTATAGGTGTTTGGTGTTATGGATTCATGGTCATAAGGGTTTAGGTTTATAGAGATTTAAGGTTATATTATGGGTTAATATGGATTAGTGGTACAATTTTATAGGTAGTGGGGGTTATATATATGTTCTAATCATTAATGCTAATATGAGTTAATGTTTATAAGGATTAAGAATTATATAGGTAAGAGTTAAAAGCTTTATGGTCTATTGTCATTAGGGATTAGGTGTAAGAGGTTATTAGTGTTAGGTTTTACGAGTTACAAATATGAAATTAAGGTTTATATGCTAGTAGTTAAGGGTTATAAGGATTAGGTTTTGCAATGGTTAAGGTGATTTTAATGTGTTAATAAATTTAATAATGAGATGTTTTTTTTAAATCATCATTAAATTCAAGATTATATCTACTTATACAATGAATTTGTATCAAAAGTAGTGTGTAACGACCCCATCGTTACGACTACATGCGACACAACGCAAAGGCATTTTTTTTTTCTTTAAGCAGGATGACAACAACAACAACAATTAAACAACACAACTTGATGACGAACACCATGCACACAGATCAGGAAACATACAACCACAACTCAACACACTAGAACATAATGCAACTGGATGAAACGTGCGATAATCAATAGATAGACGGAAATGACTACCCACCCGACACAACAAGACAATGCCTACATGCTAAAGGACAACATCAACCACCCGACACAGTGGCTTTGACAACTAGGAACTAGAAATCTTGATGGCACGCGAAACTAAAAAGTGTTAAGGCATTACAAACCAAGTGCCAACATCAATTACAATGAAAAAAACCCACATCGGGAAGCACATAATTTGTCCAGGTTATCATTTGCCTCTATCTGTCAGGGTGCGCGATGATCCCCTCATCAGGAATCATGTCGTCACCAAGCGATAGGAGTGATAGTGACCATGGCGCAACATAACATAACTGGACCCTTAACCCAAGCTAAAACCAACGTGCTAGGAGACCGAATTAACTGACAAGAATACTATAGCCACTCACCCAAGCAACAAGTCGACAAGATGTAAGATGACATCACTCCAATTAATTTGCGCAAGCTATTAAACGACTTCGCCAAAAAACCAAAAACCATTATCTGTTAAGCAAGATGTCTAAGTGCGAAGGAGTGAACCATTATAATGTTACTATCATCATAAATGTGAATTGTTATATGCACTTAACAAAATCAAAATATGCTTGTCAACAAATATACATTGTCCATTAAAATAAGTGAACTACTTAACATTAAAAAGTGATCTACGCTGCTTATTAAATATTCAACATTGTTGTCTAAATTAACAAGTCTCTGGATGACTCTAATGATAAACTATTAATAGTTATAATGATATCGCTGGGTAAAATCCATAATTATTTGATAAATAACTATCATTGTGTATTAGCATTATTGTCAACAATATTTAAAATGCTATACATTCTATTAAATCTCTATTCACTAAAAATAATTAACAATGTAAAGGGAACAACAAGGATTAACACTATAATTCTCTGTCTAAATAAAAGAGTTAATCACATATATCGTTGGCATGTAAATCGCTGCCATATAATTTGCTAATTAACAATATAAAGGAAATGACAAGGAATAACACTATAATTTTGATGTCTACTAATTATATGGAATTGTTGTCTTAATAAAGGAGAATTCACTATCTATTAAATAGATGAAATCACTGCCTTAATATAAGAGAAATCAATGTCAGTCCATCTGTATTACTAAAAGGAAAATCGTTGTAATACGCAACATTCAACGCAACAATTGCAAACAAGACCATTACATAGTCAACACAACTATTGCACATCCATAAAACACAATTATTACACAGTCTCAACGCAGCCAAAGCACAGTAAAAAAATATGTAAAAATTCGTTGTCCAACACAAAAATCTCTTTCATACATAATTCGGTATCATCTAACCACACAACATACAATAGTTGTCCAATAAATACGTTAAGGTGGGATTGAAACTTTGAAAAGAATGGATCACTTCCCTTTAAACATTAACGATTTAAAAAATCACATATATCGCTGCCCCTAAAAACGAAACACTGTCATACACAACATACCATGCTACCATTACCACCACAACCATTACATAGTCATAAAAAACAGAATCGTTGTCTATTTAAATGCAATTACATAGTCAACAAATTGACAGTCACCGAAAATGGAAATCGTTGTCAAATATATTAATTTCGCTACCTACTAATAATGATACGGTATCTAATTGAAATTCATTGCCAAGCCATCCAGGTATCAGAGTAAATAAATATGTAAATCGGTTAATCTATGTAAAACACAGAGGAAATAAAGGTAATAAAACACAGTAAAAAAGTGGTCAATAAAATGCAGAGTAATATGATAATATGTATAACTTTATAAATCGACGAGTGTATAGGTAAAACACAGAGAAAATGACTGTATTAAATGCAGTAAATATGTGGTCAATGAAACACAGAGTGTAGTTATATTTAATGGGGGATTTTAAAATTGAATCCAATTACATCTCTATCAGGACCAATCGTTATCTAGATTCGCTGTAAGGAAATGAGAGTGATAATATCTCTTTTGGAAATGATAAAAAATGCCAGGAACTATCATAAGAATATTGGGAATTGTGTAATAACGTAGACACATCAAAACACAAAAAATCATTAAAATGAAGAGATTTACCCCTTCCAAAACATAGGAGATCATCATTAAAAGAAACGCAGAGGGTTTACCATTCAACGCTGATATTTTACCCAAACAAAAAGAAAACGCAGAGTTGATTCTTTAAGGAAATGCAGAGGTAATCAATCAAAGAAATGCAGGGATAATATTTCAAGGAAACACAAAGGCTTTCAGAGTTTAAGCAATCAAATGCAGAGGTACTCGTTCACAAGAAGGCGCAAGACTAAACATTTATCCATGAATCAATCAAATGCAGATATAAGTAAGGGATAGACAACAGGGAAAAATTTATCGTTCACTCATCATCCATGCAAAAAAAAGAAGGGCATTTGAATCTATAGGTCGTTAAACACTGAAGTGATGACCGTCGATTCGGCTCCTGGCCGACTGCTCAGGCACATAATGATGACTAAAGGGATAAGGGATGGAAGATAAAAACAAAATCTCTTCATACTAGTCAATAAAACCCACACAGAGAAGTCATTCCAATCAGAAGTTGGGTTCGCCAAGGAAAATCAATTCAAAATACAACAAGTAAGGGGGTTACAAATACCATAGGAAAATCAGGCGCAAGAAAGATCATGGAAATGAAATCTTAAACTGAGCACAGAGAAATAACATGTGTAAATTAAATTTCATTGCAATTAACAACTTAAATAGGCATACCTTAACCAAACGCGAATGCTCCGTAGTTTTTGTCCCACGTGTGCTCTGTCTATCTCCCTCTTGCCAACCGATGTGACCTCACCGGTACCTCCCATCCAACTCTAGGGGTACTCTTCTTCCCCTTGAGACCCTGAGTCACAAAGGGCCCACACACACAATACCAGAGAATAACTAGCACCCAGATCACCTCGCAAGGTCAAGCTACCACTCGTTACCCGAGTTGGGTATCCCAACTCCCACAAGAGAAGTTCAGTCAAGACAAACATTCAATAGCGTAACGTTACACATAAATATCAGATCCATACTCCTCCTCCTCCATCCTTTTTATAGAGTTTTTAAGTAATTAGTTTCCCAAATTATCATTAAATTCCTTTTTTAGTTAATTAAATTCGAAAAACCTCCCCTGTACATATGTCATTGATCCCCTAGTTGCACCAGAAAATTAATTTAATTAATTAATTAATTATTCCTATTTCCCTCACCCACCTAAAAGCATTCCTAAAAATGCTCCTTGGTTTCCCAATATTCCCTTACAAATATTAAATGACTTACGCCCTACTTAATTCCTAGTTGAGTTCATAACTAGCAAATTCCCAAGGCAAAATTCCTTACTAAGTTAGACATTCATCTTTTTCTTTATGTTTCCCCTTTTCTTTAGGTTTCCCCTTTTACTTTAAGTTCCCTATTTCTTTTAAGTTTGCCTCTTTTCCCCTTTTAACTTAAAAAATCAATTTAGCAAGTGTAGATGAAACAACCATTTCCCCTTTTTCTTCTTTAATTAAAAATTAATTTAGCAAGTGTAGATGAAACAACCATTTACCCTCTTTTCTTTTTAACAAAAATCAAATTAGCAAAATATATAAAAACAACCATTTCCCTTTTTAAAATTTTAATCCTCCATGAAAATTTGAATTTAATAAATTAATTTGAATTTCTTACCCCCCTTCTTGTTACATGTTTATTTAGTATTATTATTATTTTTTATTTTTGACCACATGTTCTAATTAGACCTATGTTTTAATTTCTCTAGGATGGGAGACATTTTTATTAGGGAAAAAATGTTTTTAATTCTTACTTATCACCTCATTCATTTTAATCCCAACTAGGTTTATTCACTTTACCAGTTAAAATCACGATGTGCCCTTCAGAACGCACTAGGTGCTCCAAGGGTGCCACTCACCTCTTTCCATTTTCATTGTGCGACGTGCCCTTCAAGACACACAATGTGATCCAAGGGTGCCACTCGCCACTTTCTATTTTCTTTGTGCGACGTTCCCTTCAGGATGCACTACGTGCTCCAAGGGTGCCACTCGCCTCTTGACTGACTTGGTAGACATAAAAATCCCTGGAGTCAATACTCTGCCAGATGATCTTGTGGGAGACTAAGGGCCTCTAAGGAATAACTCTCCTACCTTATTATGCACCCCTTAGAATAATTGTGAGAAACTGTCACAGTCTTCCCTCACGGCATTGTGGGTCTTCTCGAACTAGGTAATCGTTAACCTACAGTTCAAGCCACGACATGAGTGCTAGTAGGTTGTGGCAGGGTTGTTTTACACACATCTCCCTCAAGTCTCTAGTTTTCCTTCGTGACCCCTCTACTCCACATGCGATTCTGGTCGACAAGATATCGTCAGCCTGCATCCATCAACGAATCATGTCAGCAAAAATAATCAATCATCATAACATCTAATCATATGTACATGTGCCACATCAATAAAATTCAAACCCAACAGTCCTCTCCCTGACTTGATCCAGAGTCCAAGGGGTTTCATTGATGCCTCTACATCCTTAATGTCCAAAGTCCTGCACACTCATGAGAACCCAGTCAATAGCACCTATCTATGTGAATACAACAAAATAACATATCGTCAATCCATAATGTGTCATAATCATAATCGAACGATCAATAGTATAATAATCTGGATCACTTGCAAGAAAGTGTCCTCAAAGAATAAGTTCACTCAGTGCGTTGAAGAGAGGGATGTTACATACACCCCCCCCTCTTGTTTTAAAATTCATCCTAAAGTTTCACAGTATAAAAGTGCCAAAATAAAGTGTATCATAGTGTCATAAGTCTATCTATCAACAAAATGGAAATTGATGGCACATATCATATGCATCCTCCGAGGTCACCGAGTGCGGACTATAGTTGTCCCATTGGATCTTGATCTGATCTATTGTTCGATGTCGTATCTGTCGAATGCGATGTTCTAGGATGTAGATTGGCTCAACCATGAGTGCACCCTCATTAGATACCTACAAGTTACTCAAGTCAAAACATGTGTAGGATCACTAACATAATGTATCAAACAGAGATGTGAAATACATTGTGCATACGGCTCAAGGATCAGGCAAGGATAGTTAATAGGCCACGAACCTCTCTTTTCCACAATCTCGCAGGATCCCACGAACCTAGGATATAGTTTATCACCCTTTCCAAACTTGATCAAAATCTTATGCGGTTTCACCCGCAAGAATACTTGATCGCCACATCGTAAATACGATCGACAATATGCATGTCGACATGACTCTTCTGTCGATCCTTCACTTCCTTTATCCTTTGTCATATAGTTTGAATTTGATCTTCCATTTCCTGGATTTCTTTCAGTCCCACCAGGACCTTATCCTCAAGACGATCCCAACTCAAGGCATCCGACACTGTCGCCCGTAAAGAAAATCGCAAGGATCCATCTTAATGGTGCTTGATAACTATCATTATATTCAAATTCTACCAGTGGCAAGAAATCTTCCCAACGCTTCTGTTATTCCATATCATACATATGCAATATGTCCTCCAGGATTTTGTTTGTTCATTCGGTCTTCTCATCTGTCTCCGGGTGATACGCGGTACTAAAGTTAAGTTGGGTTCCCAAGACCTCTTGGAAACTAGTCCAAAATCATCTAGTAAACATTGATCCTTGATCAGATATAATCCTCTTAGGCACGCCATGCAACCTCACAATCACATTGATGAAAAATCTAGCTATGTCAGGTGCCTGATACGTCGTATGCATAGGAATAAAATAAGCACTCTTCGTTAGAGTGTCGACTACCACAAAATCGAGTCATGTCCCCTTTCCGTCGGTGGAAATCCAACAATGAAATCCATTGAAATGACCTCCCATTTGATTCTGGAATAACATGCAGCTGTAGTAATCATGTCAGATGTCTATGTTCATTCTTCACCTGCTAACATTCTAGACATATTGCCATGTAGTTGACTATATCTACCTTCATTCCTTTCCAGAAGAATAAGGGTTTAAGGTCTGTCCTCATCTTCATGACTCCTGGGTCTGTGAGCCTCGTCTGTGAGCCTCGTTTAGGATCAAACTCCTCAACTCGTCGTTGGGTGGTACGTAAATTTGAATTTTAAATCTCAATAGTCTGTCATCATCCATAGTAAACCCTTCAAATTTTGGTACCATCATTGTTTTTTTTTCCGATAAAATCCTTGACCTCTTTGTACCATTCATCATCGCGTTGTAAAGTTAGAATATTTTCACGTAGATTCGTCTAAAGAGGCATCACCAAAAACATGCGTGGTCTCCGACTCAATGCATATGCAACTCTGATCACTGTACCTTTTATGTAAGTAATATCGAAATCATACTCGCTAAGCAATTCCAACCAACCTCGTTGTCGGGCATTCAATTCGCCTTGTGTAAAGATGTTTCGTAGTCCACAGTGGTCCGTTTAGTTCAAATTTTCATACAATAAGGTAGTGCATCCAAAATATCGAGGCATAAACAAAGGCTAAAAATTCCAAAATGTGCGTCGCAAAGTTCTCCTCATGCCTTCTCAACTTTCTCGAGATGTAAGAGATCACTTGATCGTCTTGCATCAAGACTCCACCTAAGCCTTCTTTGGATGCGTCAGTGCATACGAAGAGGTCCACATCCATGTCAGGGAACTTTAGTATCAGTGTTGTTGTCAACAACTCCTTGAGCCTCCAAAATTCTTCCGCACATTCCTCGGTCCAAACAAACTTCTTGTTCTTCTTCTGCAATTCCATAATCGGATTTGCTATCTTTAAGAAACCCTCGATGAACCGTCGATAGTATCCCATTAAACCCATGAAGCTATGCACTTATGGGACATTCGTCAACGTAGGCCATTCCATAATAGCCTCAAACTTTGCTGGATCCACAAGGATACCTTCACCGGAGATGACACGCGTTAAGTAGTGAATCTTGATTGATAAAACGAGCATTTAGACAATTTCCCAATACAATTTGTTCTCTCGCATACAATTTGTTCTCTCGCATACATTAGACAATTTCCCAAT
This sequence comes from Picea sitchensis, assembly GCA_010110895.2. Lineage (NCBI taxonomy): Eukaryota > Viridiplantae > Streptophyta > Pinopsida > Pinales > Pinaceae > Picea > Picea sitchensis. The sequence goes on along the minus strand of SNQJ01S0067570.1, from coordinate 42,217 downwards.
GAATACTTGGACTAACTTGTCCAAGTATTCACGGAACACCTCGTACATCAAACTCATAAATACCCCAGAGGCGTTTGTCAGTCCAAAAGGTAAAACAGTAAACTCATAATGTCCAAACCTCGTCTTAAATGTGGTCTTAGGGACATATTCATCCTTGATATGTAATTGGTGATACCCCGATCTCAAGTCGATCCTTGAAAACACCGTCGCGACTATCATCTACTCAAATAGATCATCAATCCTTGGAAACAGATACAGATTCTAGGTTGTTGCCTTGTTCAAATGATGATAGTCAATGCAGAGTCTCCATGACCCATCCTTATTCCATAAAAATAATGGGCATACCCATAGTGACACACTGAGATGTATAAGTCCTAGGTCCAACACCACCTTTGGTTGCATTTTCAACTCCTGCAACTCCAGAGTCAACATTCAATAAGGCGTTCTTGCTATCGGTTCAGTCCCCAGTTTTAGGTCTATTGTAATTTCCAATTCCCTCTCTGCCAACATCCCAGGTAACTCCTCAGGGAAGACATCCGCAAACTCTCTCACCACTAGAAGGTGTTCTAGACCTTTTTCTACTCCCTTCTCGTTTAATACAAGGATTGCATAACACTTACATCCCTTGCGCATGCTCTTCCATAGCTTCAAGGAGAGATGAACCTCAAGGATACTCCCTAGTTCCAACCTACAATATCGCGTCTCTTTCCCTCATCATCGACGAAGCTCAATTCTTTCAACTTATGGTTGAGTATCGCCTCATGTGATTCCAACCAGTCCTCATTGATCACGACGTCATAAGCTCCTAAGATCGTGACATACAGGTTGGCCCTGGTGAAAACTCTCCCCGGTTAAGGCTACAGCTCGTAACTTTCCCTCCAACCTTTTGTTTGGCTCCCAAATCCATTTATACAAAGCTAAACCCATCTTGGTTGACTACCTTTACCTTAATTATTTTAGCGCTACCCATAAATGAAACTCTCTGTAACACTAAGATCTATCAAAATGATAAGGGTCTGGTTAGGGAAGGTACCTGACATCTCGAGCACAATGAAATCGTGCTCTTCTTAGCGGTTATTCATCGTTGTATGAATATGATGGGCCTTGCCCAAATCTCCCATGGTAGTGGGTCTGGCTGATCCAGAGCTCTAGTCCTCTCCCGAAACCGTTCCTCAAATAGTTATCATGACACGTCTTCGACTGCATGTTCAAAAGTGGCAGGAGCATCTTCCATCATAGAAGAGTGCTCCCCTTCAATTGAAATACCGCTCGACGGACCTTCATGCTGGAGGTAATAAATGCGAAGCGTGAAGCACATCACCTTGCTCTCTAGCCATGCCTTGACGACTGAACCATCTGTGACACTCATGGACTTGAGAACTTATCCCTCTCGAGCTGTCGGTGAAAGATAAAGGTACTAGCTGGGGTGCACTGTGGAACCTCAGGGGTAAATGTGCCTTGGCCTCTTCTCAGTATATATGGTGAATCAAGGCCTCTGACAATCCTTGGAAGGACCTTGTCAAACCATCATCATCCCTTACAGTAATTGAATCCAGCCCAAGGAATTGTTCTTCCCCTAGGGGTTAGACTCTGAGGGCATGGTAATTTTTGGAGGCATTGCACCTCCTTACTTGGCACCACGTCGTGAACCTCCATGGCGTCCTGAGATCATCGCATGTACACGTTAAAGTTTTAATTAATGTTAGGTTATTACTTAAGGGTTTACTGTAGTGGAAAGAACGACGATCCACAGTCATATGGTTGAACTCACTCTGATACCATATGTAATGACCCCATCGTTATGGCTACATGCGATACAACACAAAGGAATTTTTTTTTTCTTTAAGAAGGATGACAACAATGACAACAGTTAAACAACACAACTTGACGAGGAACACCATGCACGCAGATCAAGCAACAGATAAACATGACTCAACATACTAGCACATAATGCAACTGGATGAAACATGTGATAATAAATAGACAGATGGAAACAAATACCCATCCGACACAACAATACAATGCCTACACGCTAAAGGACAAAATCAACCACCTGAAACAATGGCTTCAATGACCAAGAACTAGAAACCTTGACGGCACGTGAAACCAAAACACATTAAGGCATTGCAAACCAAGTGCCGACATCAATTACAACGAATAACGCCCACATCGAGAAGCACAGACTCTGGCCAGGTTCTCATTCGCCTCTATCCATCAGGGTGTGCGATGATCCCCTCATCAAGAATCATGTCATCACCAAGCGATAGGAGTGACAATGAACATGGCACAACACAACATAACTGGACCCTTAACCCAAGATAAAACCAACGCTCTAGGAGACTGAATTATGTTAAGAACCAAATATCAATATAGCATAGAAAAACGTCAGAAAAAGTACTCAACGCCTTGAAAAAAAGATAATTTCAGATAATAAGCCTCTTCGAGGGGGCAACCTCCTTTTACCCCACTTAAATGTTCAAGTACAAGATGATTCAAAATGAAAATGTCTCCTTGGTATATATAGGAGA
>SNQJ01S0067570.1:0-39679 GCA_010110895.2 Picea sitchensis | reverse complement strand
ATATAAGAGTTAATATTTATTGGTGCCATGACATATAAATTATGGGGGTGATAAGTGTTAAAGTTTTATGGGTGTTGAAGATTATAAGTGCTATAGTGTTTAAGTGACGATAAGGGTTAAGACTTATAAACATTAAGGGTCATCATTTTTCTTTTCTTACATTAAGGGTCATTATGGTTGGGGTTGATAAAAGTTAAACTGATTAGATATTAGGGGTTAGTTGTGAGGGACTATAGTGGTTATGGGTTGTAGTGTTGTGGAATAAGATATTATAGAGGTTAAGGGTCATATCCAAATGGGTGAAAATTACACATGTATATAGGTGTTATCAATTAAGGATTAAAGTGAGAAGTTATAGGTGTTTGGTGTTATGGATTCATGGTCATAAGGGTTTAGGTTTATAGAGATTTAAGGTTATATTATGGGTTAATATGGATTAGTGGTACAATTTTATAGGTAGTGGGGGTTATATATATGTTCTAATCATTAATGCTAATATGAGTTAATGTTTATAAGGATTAAGAATTATATAGGTAAGAGTTAAAAGCTTTATGGTCTATTGTCATTAGGGATTAGGTGTAAGAGGTTATTAGTGTTAGGTTTTACGAGTTACAAATATGAAATTAAGGTTTATATGCTAGTAGTTAAGGGTTATAAGGATTAGGTTTTGCAATGGTTAAGGTGATTTTAATGTGTTAATAAATTTAATAATGAGATGTTTTTTTTAAATCATCATTAAATTCAAGATTATATCTACTTATACAATGAATTTGTATCAAAAGTAGTGTGTAACGACCCCATCGTTACGACTACATGCGACACAACGCAAAGGCATTTTTTTTTTCTTTAAGCAGGATGACAACAACAACAACAATTAAACAACACAACTTGATGACGAACACCATGCACACAGATCAGGAAACATACAACCACAACTCAACACACTAGAACATAATGCAACTGGATGAAACGTGCGATAATCAATAGATAGACGGAAATGACTACCCACCCGACACAACAAGACAATGCCTACATGCTAAAGGACAACATCAACCACCCGACACAGTGGCTTTGACAACTAGGAACTAGAAATCTTGATGGCACGCGAAACTAAAAAGTGTTAAGGCATTACAAACCAAGTGCCAACATCAATTACAATGAAAAAAACCCACATCGGGAAGCACATAATTTGTCCAGGTTATCATTTGCCTCTATCTGTCAGGGTGCGCGATGATCCCCTCATCAGGAATCATGTCGTCACCAAGCGATAGGAGTGATAGTGACCATGGCGCAACATAACATAACTGGACCCTTAACCCAAGCTAAAACCAACGTGCTAGGAGACCGAATTAACTGACAAGAATACTATAGCCACTCACCCAAGCAACAAGTCGACAAGATGTAAGATGACATCACTCCAATTAATTTGCGCAAGCTATTAAACGACTTCGCCAAAAAACCAAAAACCATTATCTGTTAAGCAAGATGTCTAAGTGCGAAGGAGTGAACCATTATAATGTTACTATCATCATAAATGTGAATTGTTATATGCACTTAACAAAATCAAAATATGCTTGTCAACAAATATACATTGTCCATTAAAATAAGTGAACTACTTAACATTAAAAAGTGATCTACGCTGCTTATTAAATATTCAACATTGTTGTCTAAATTAACAAGTCTCTGGATGACTCTAATGATAAACTATTAATAGTTATAATGATATCGCTGGGTAAAATCCATAATTATTTGATAAATAACTATCATTGTGTATTAGCATTATTGTCAACAATATTTAAAATGCTATACATTCTATTAAATCTCTATTCACTAAAAATAATTAACAATGTAAAGGGAACAACAAGGATTAACACTATAATTCTCTGTCTAAATAAAAGAGTTAATCACATATATCGTTGGCATGTAAATCGCTGCCATATAATTTGCTAATTAACAATATAAAGGAAATGACAAGGAATAACACTATAATTTTGATGTCTACTAATTATATGGAATTGTTGTCTTAATAAAGGAGAATTCACTATCTATTAAATAGATGAAATCACTGCCTTAATATAAGAGAAATCAATGTCAGTCCATCTGTATTACTAAAAGGAAAATCGTTGTAATACGCAACATTCAACGCAACAATTGCAAACAAGACCATTACATAGTCAACACAACTATTGCACATCCATAAAACACAATTATTACACAGTCTCAACGCAGCCAAAGCACAGTAAAAAAATATGTAAAAATTCGTTGTCCAACACAAAAATCTCTTTCATACATAATTCGGTATCATCTAACCACACAACATACAATAGTTGTCCAATAAATACGTTAAGGTGGGATTGAAACTTTGAAAAGAATGGATCACTTCCCTTTAAACATTAACGATTTAAAAAATCACATATATCGCTGCCCCTAAAAACGAAACACTGTCATACACAACATACCATGCTACCATTACCACCACAACCATTACATAGTCATAAAAAACAGAATCGTTGTCTATTTAAATGCAATTACATAGTCAACAAATTGACAGTCACCGAAAATGGAAATCGTTGTCAAATATATTAATTTCGCTACCTACTAATAATGATACGGTATCTAATTGAAATTCATTGCCAAGCCATCCAGGTATCAGAGTAAATAAATATGTAAATCGGTTAATCTATGTAAAACACAGAGGAAATAAAGGTAATAAAACACAGTAAAAAAGTGGTCAATAAAATGCAGAGTAATATGATAATATGTATAACTTTATAAATCGACGAGTGTATAGGTAAAACACAGAGAAAATGACTGTATTAAATGCAGTAAATATGTGGTCAATGAAACACAGAGTGTAGTTATATTTAATGGGGGATTTTAAAATTGAATCCAATTACATCTCTATCAGGACCAATCGTTATCTAGATTCGCTGTAAGGAAATGAGAGTGATAATATCTCTTTTGGAAATGATAAAAAATGCCAGGAACTATCATAAGAATATTGGGAATTGTGTAATAACGTAGACACATCAAAACACAAAAAATCATTAAAATGAAGAGATTTACCCCTTCCAAAACATAGGAGATCATCATTAAAAGAAACGCAGAGGGTTTACCATTCAACGCTGATATTTTACCCAAACAAAAAGAAAACGCAGAGTTGATTCTTTAAGGAAATGCAGAGGTAATCAATCAAAGAAATGCAGGGATAATATTTCAAGGAAACACAAAGGCTTTCAGAGTTTAAGCAATCAAATGCAGAGGTACTCGTTCACAAGAAGGCGCAAGACTAAACATTTATCCATGAATCAATCAAATGCAGATATAAGTAAGGGATAGACAACAGGGAAAAATTTATCGTTCACTCATCATCCATGCAAAAAAAAGAAGGGCATTTGAATCTATAGGTCGTTAAACACTGAAGTGATGACCGTCGATTCGGCTCCTGGCCGACTGCTCAGGCACATAATGATGACTAAAGGGATAAGGGATGGAAGATAAAAACAAAATCTCTTCATACTAGTCAATAAAACCCACACAGAGAAGTCATTCCAATCAGAAGTTGGGTTCGCCAAGGAAAATCAATTCAAAATACAACAAGTAAGGGGGTTACAAATACCATAGGAAAATCAGGCGCAAGAAAGATCATGGAAATGAAATCTTAAACTGAGCACAGAGAAATAACATGTGTAAATTAAATTTCATTGCAATTAACAACTTAAATAGGCATACCTTAACCAAACGCGAATGCTCCGTAGTTTTTGTCCCACGTGTGCTCTGTCTATCTCCCTCTTGCCAACCGATGTGACCTCACCGGTACCTCCCATCCAACTCTAGGGGTACTCTTCTTCCCCTTGAGACCCTGAGTCACAAAGGGCCCACACACACAATACCAGAGAATAACTAGCACCCAGATCACCTCGCAAGGTCAAGCTACCACTCGTTACCCGAGTTGGGTATCCCAACTCCCACAAGAGAAGTTCAGTCAAGACAAACATTCAATAGCGTAACGTTACACATAAATATCAGATCCATACTCCTCCTCCTCCATCCTTTTTATAGAGTTTTTAAGTAATTAGTTTCCCAAATTATCATTAAATTCCTTTTTTAGTTAATTAAATTCGAAAAACCTCCCCTGTACATATGTCATTGATCCCCTAGTTGCACCAGAAAATTAATTTAATTAATTAATTAATTATTCCTATTTCCCTCACCCACCTAAAAGCATTCCTAAAAATGCTCCTTGGTTTCCCAATATTCCCTTACAAATATTAAATGACTTACGCCCTACTTAATTCCTAGTTGAGTTCATAACTAGCAAATTCCCAAGGCAAAATTCCTTACTAAGTTAGACATTCATCTTTTTCTTTATGTTTCCCCTTTTCTTTAGGTTTCCCCTTTTACTTTAAGTTCCCTATTTCTTTTAAGTTTGCCTCTTTTCCCCTTTTAACTTAAAAAATCAATTTAGCAAGTGTAGATGAAACAACCATTTCCCCTTTTTCTTCTTTAATTAAAAATTAATTTAGCAAGTGTAGATGAAACAACCATTTACCCTCTTTTCTTTTTAACAAAAATCAAATTAGCAAAATATATAAAAACAACCATTTCCCTTTTTAAAATTTTAATCCTCCATGAAAATTTGAATTTAATAAATTAATTTGAATTTCTTACCCCCCTTCTTGTTACATGTTTATTTAGTATTATTATTATTTTTTATTTTTGACCACATGTTCTAATTAGACCTATGTTTTAATTTCTCTAGGATGGGAGACATTTTTATTAGGGAAAAAATGTTTTTAATTCTTACTTATCACCTCATTCATTTTAATCCCAACTAGGTTTATTCACTTTACCAGTTAAAATCACGATGTGCCCTTCAGAACGCACTAGGTGCTCCAAGGGTGCCACTCACCTCTTTCCATTTTCATTGTGCGACGTGCCCTTCAAGACACACAATGTGATCCAAGGGTGCCACTCGCCACTTTCTATTTTCTTTGTGCGACGTTCCCTTCAGGATGCACTACGTGCTCCAAGGGTGCCACTCGCCTCTTGACTGACTTGGTAGACATAAAAATCCCTGGAGTCAATACTCTGCCAGATGATCTTGTGGGAGACTAAGGGCCTCTAAGGAATAACTCTCCTACCTTATTATGCACCCCTTAGAATAATTGTGAGAAACTGTCACAGTCTTCCCTCACGGCATTGTGGGTCTTCTCGAACTAGGTAATCGTTAACCTACAGTTCAAGCCACGACATGAGTGCTAGTAGGTTGTGGCAGGGTTGTTTTACACACATCTCCCTCAAGTCTCTAGTTTTCCTTCGTGACCCCTCTACTCCACATGCGATTCTGGTCGACAAGATATCGTCAGCCTGCATCCATCAACGAATCATGTCAGCAAAAATAATCAATCATCATAACATCTAATCATATGTACATGTGCCACATCAATAAAATTCAAACCCAACAGTCCTCTCCCTGACTTGATCCAGAGTCCAAGGGGTTTCATTGATGCCTCTACATCCTTAATGTCCAAAGTCCTGCACACTCATGAGAACCCAGTCAATAGCACCTATCTATGTGAATACAACAAAATAACATATCGTCAATCCATAATGTGTCATAATCATAATCGAACGATCAATAGTATAATAATCTGGATCACTTGCAAGAAAGTGTCCTCAAAGAATAAGTTCACTCAGTGCGTTGAAGAGAGGGATGTTACATACACCCCCCCCTCTTGTTTTAAAATTCATCCTAAAGTTTCACAGTATAAAAGTGCCAAAATAAAGTGTATCATAGTGTCATAAGTCTATCTATCAACAAAATGGAAATTGATGGCACATATCATATGCATCCTCCGAGGTCACCGAGTGCGGACTATAGTTGTCCCATTGGATCTTGATCTGATCTATTGTTCGATGTCGTATCTGTCGAATGCGATGTTCTAGGATGTAGATTGGCTCAACCATGAGTGCACCCTCATTAGATACCTACAAGTTACTCAAGTCAAAACATGTGTAGGATCACTAACATAATGTATCAAACAGAGATGTGAAATACATTGTGCATACGGCTCAAGGATCAGGCAAGGATAGTTAATAGGCCACGAACCTCTCTTTTCCACAATCTCGCAGGATCCCACGAACCTAGGATATAGTTTATCACCCTTTCCAAACTTGATCAAAATCTTATGCGGTTTCACCCGCAAGAATACTTGATCGCCACATCGTAAATACGATCGACAATATGCATGTCGACATGACTCTTCTGTCGATCCTTCACTTCCTTTATCCTTTGTCATATAGTTTGAATTTGATCTTCCATTTCCTGGATTTCTTTCAGTCCCACCAGGACCTTATCCTCAAGACGATCCCAACTCAAGGCATCCGACACTGTCGCCCGTAAAGAAAATCGCAAGGATCCATCTTAATGGTGCTTGATAACTATCATTATATTCAAATTCTACCAGTGGCAAGAAATCTTCCCAACGCTTCTGTTATTCCATATCATACATATGCAATATGTCCTCCAGGATTTTGTTTGTTCATTCGGTCTTCTCATCTGTCTCCGGGTGATACGCGGTACTAAAGTTAAGTTGGGTTCCCAAGACCTCTTGGAAACTAGTCCAAAATCATCTAGTAAACATTGATCCTTGATCAGATATAATCCTCTTAGGCACGCCATGCAACCTCACAATCACATTGATGAAAAATCTAGCTATGTCAGGTGCCTGATACGTCGTATGCATAGGAATAAAATAAGCACTCTTCGTTAGAGTGTCGACTACCACAAAATCGAGTCATGTCCCCTTTCCGTCGGTGGAAATCCAACAATGAAATCCATTGAAATGACCTCCCATTTGATTCTGGAATAACATGCAGCTGTAGTAATCATGTCGGATGTCTATGTTCATCCTTCACCTACTAACATTCTAGACATCTTGCCACGTAGTTGACTATATCTACCTTCATTCCTTTCCAAAAGAATAAGGTTTTAAGGTCTGTCCTCATCTTCATGACTCCTGGGTGAGCCATGTACACTTCTCTGTGAGCCTCGTTTAGGATCAAACTCCTCAAATCGTCGTTGGGTGGTACGTAAATTTGAATTTTAAATCTCAATAGTCTGTCATCATCCATAGTTAACCCTTCAAATTTTGGTACCATCATTGTTTTTTTTTTCCGATAAAATCCTTGACCTCTTTGTACCATTCATCATCGCGTTGTAAATTTAGAATATTTTCACGTAGATTCGTCTAAAGAGGCATCACCAAAAACATGCGTGGTCTCCGACTCAACGCATATGCAACTCTGATCACTGTACCTTTTATGTAAGTAATATCGAAATCATACTCGCTAAGCAATTCCAACCAACGTCATTGTCGGGCGTTCAATTTGCCTTGTGTAAAGATGTTTCGTAGTCCATAGTGGTCCGTTTAGTTCAAATTTTCATCCAATAAGGTAGTGCATCCAAAATATCGAGGCATAAACAAAGGCTAACAATTCCAAAATGTGCGTCGCAAAGTTCTCCTCATGCCTTCTCAACTTTCTCGAGATGTAAGAGATCGCTCGATCGTCTTGCATCAAGACTCCACCTAAGCCTTCTTTGGATGCGTCAGTGCATACGAAGAGGTCCACGTCCATGTCAGGGAACTTTAGTATCGGTGTTGTTGTCAACAACTCCTTGAGCCTCCAAAATTCTTCTGCACATTCATCGGTCCAAACAAACTTCTTGTTCTTCTTCTGCAATTCCGTAATCGGATTTGCTATCTTTAAGAAACCCTCAATGAACCGTTGATAGTATCCCAATAAACCCATGAATCTATGCACTTATGGGACATTCGTCAACGTAGGCCATTCCATAATAGCCTCGAACTTTGCTGGATCCACAAGGATACCTTCACCGGAAATGAAACGCACTAAGTAGTGAATCTTGGTTGATAAAACGAGCATTTAGACAATTTCCCAATACAATTTGTTCTCTCGCATACATTTTAGTACCAAGCACAAGTGCTCGTCATTCTCTTCCAACATCTAAGAGTAAATAAAAATATCATCAATGAATACTTGGACTAACTTGTCCAAGTATTCACGGAACACCCCGTACATCAAACTCATAAATACCCTAGAGGCGTTTGTCAGTCCAAAAGGTAAAACAGTAAACTCGTAATGTCCAAACCTCGTCTTAAATGTGGTCTTAGGGACATATTCATCCTTGATATGTAATTGGTGATACCCCGATCTCAAGTCGATCCTTGAAAACACCGTCGCGACTATCATCTACTCAAACAGATCATCAATCCTTGGAAACGGATACAGATTCTGGGTTGTTGCCTTCTTCAAATGATGATAGTCAATGCAGAGTCTCCATGACCCATCCTTATTCCGTAAAAATAATGGGCATACCCATAGTGACACACTGAGATGTATAAGTCCTAGGTCCAACACCGCCTTCGGTTGCATTTTCAACTCCTATAACTCCAGAGTCAACATTCAATAAGGCGTTCTTTCTATCGGTTCAGTCCCCGGTTTTAGGTCTATTGTAATTTCCAATTCCCTCTCTGCCAACATCCCAGGTAACTCCTTAGGGAAGACATCCACAAACTCTCTCACCACTGGAAGGTGTTCTATACCTTTTTCTACTCCCTTCTCGTTTAACACAAGGATCACATAACGCTTACATCCCTTGCGCATGATCTTCCATAGCTTCAAGGAGAGATGAACCTCAAGGATACTCCCTGGTTCCAACCTACAATATCGCGTCTCTTTCCCTCATCATCGACCAATATCAATTGTTTCAACTTACGGTTGGGTATCGCCTCATGTGATTCCAACCAGTCCTCATTGATCACGATGTCATAAGCTCCTAAGATCATGACATACAGGTTGGACGTGGTGAAAACTCTCCCCGGTTAAGGCTACAACTCGTAACCTTCCCTCCAACCTTTTGTTTGGCTCCAAAATCCATTTATACAAAGCTAAACCCATCTTGGTTGACTACCTTTACCTTAATTCTTTTAGCGCTACCCAGAAATGAAACTCTCTGTAACACTAAGATCTATCAAAATGATAAGGGTATGGTCAGGGAAGGTACCTGACATCTCGAACACAATCAACTCATGCTATTATTAGTGGTTATTCATCATTGTATGAATATGATGGGCCTTGCCCAAATCTCCCACAGTAGTGGGTCTGGCTGATCCAGAGCTCTAGTCCTCTCCCGAAACCGTTCCTCAAATAGTTATCATGACACGTCTTCGACTGCCATGTTCAAAAGTGGTAGGAGCATCTTCCATCATAGAAGAGTGCTCCCCTTCAGTTGAAATACCGCTCGACGGACCTTCATGCTGGAGGTCATAAATGTGAAGCGTGAAGCACATCACCTTTCTCTCTAGCCATGCCTTGACGACTGAACCATCTGTGACACTCATGGACTTGAGAACTTATCCCTCTCAAGCTCTCGGTGAAAGATAAAGGTACTAGCTGGGGTGCACTGTGGAACCTCGGGGGTACATGTGCCTTGGCCTCTTTTTAGTATATATGGTGAATCAAGGCCTCTGACAATCCTTGGAAGGACCTTGTCAAACCATCATCATCCCTTACAGTAATTGAATCCATCCCAAGGAATTGTTCTTCCCCTGGGGGTTAGACTCTGAGGGCGTGGTAATTTCTGGAGGCATTGCACCTCCTTACTTGGCACCATGTCGTGAACCTCCATGGCGTCCTGAGATCATCGCATGTACACGTTAAAGTTTTAATTAATGTTAGGTTATTACTTAAGGGTTTACTGTAGTGGAAAGAACGACGATCCACAGTCATAGGGTTGAACTCGCTTTGATACCATATGTAATGACCCCATCATTATGGCTACATGCGATACAACACAAAGGAATTTTTTTATTTCTTTAAGAAGGATGACAACAATGACAACAGTTAAAAAACACAACTTGACGAGGAACACCATGCACGCAGATCAAGCAACAGACAACCATGACTCAACATACTAGCACATAATGCAACAGGATGAAACATGTGATAATAAATAGACAGATGGAAACAAATACCCGTCCGACACAACAATACAATGCCTACACGCTAAAGGACAAAATCAACCACCTGAAACAATGGCTTCAATGACCAAGAACTAGAAACATTGACGGCACGCGAAACCAAAACACATTAAGGCATTACAAACCAAGTGCCAACATCAATTACAATGAATAACGCCCACATCGAGAAGCACAGAATCTGGCTAGGTTCTCATTCGCCTCTATCCATCAGGGTGTACGATGATCCCCTCATCAAGAATCATGTCATCACCAGGCGATAGGAGTGACAATGAACATGGCACAACACAACATAACTGGACCCTTAACCCAAGATAAAACCAACGCTCTAGGAGACCGAATTATGTTAAGAACCAAATATCAATATAGCATAGAAAAACCTCAGAAAAAGTACTCAACGCCTTGAAAAAAAGACAATTTCAGATAATAAGCCTCTTCGAGGGGGAAACCTCCTTTTACCCCACTTAAATGTTCAAGTACAAGATGATTCAAAATGAAAATGTCTCCTTGGGATATATAGGAGACTAGGAGGTGTAATTACAACTAATGTACTAAAGCCGACATAAATAAAATAACATTACTAATATAATATGCCCCAATTAAGGGGTAATGAGCCAATATTAGGGCTTAACATGCCCCTCCCCTTGAGACAAGTGTTGTCCGCAACACTTGAGTAACTATGGATGCTTATGTATAAAAGACTCATCTTCCCAAGTGGAATCTTCAACCGATAGTTTCCTCCATTTAATGAGATACTCTGAAATGGATCTATTCCTCAGCTGGTGAATTCTTGTGTGAGTGATGGCTTCAGGCTCCAATATGATTTTTCCTTCCTCGTCAAGTTTTGGAAATATAGTTTGAACTGGGATCTTGTCGCCTATAACCTTCTTTAAGCAGGAAACATGGAAAAATGTGTGTACTCGTGAAGATGCAGGTAGCTCTAATTTGTATTCCTGTACTCGTGAAGATGCGGGTATCTCTAATTTGTATTCCATAGTACCAATCTTTTTGTAACACCTTATAAGGGTACTATATAATTGGCAGGATAATTATTATCCTTCTTGGCTTGCTTGAGGGACATCCGCTTGCTGGTTTGTAGTCTTTAAAACACCCAACCCCCTATCACTTCAAAACTTCTTCACTACGATGTTGATCTCCTCGTTATTTCACATTCTACACATGGTCGCTTGTCCTTAAGATTTGAGAACTTTGTTGTTGATTCTATTGTGATCTTCAATTACTTGAACCTTAGATTTTCTTTTAGATAAGAAGCGATGGAAGGAGGGTGGTATCCATAAGTGCCATAAATGGTGCTGTCATTATTGGCGAAGCAGTGGAAATGAAGTGTTATACCACCATTCTCAAGGGTAAGCATTTGAACCATTGTGTTTGTTTATCAAATACAGCTAAACGGGTTGTATCCTTCCGTACATTTGTTCACTATCTCGCTTGTCCATCGATTGAGGATGATAGGATGAGCTAAGGAGCCACCCTCGAGTACCCAAACAAGAAAATAATTATGTCCAAAAATGTCCAAAGAAGATGGGATCTCTGTCACTAACAATAATCTTTAAGCTCCATGTAGCTTTTGACTATCTCCATGAATGTGGTGGTAATTGTACTACCTTGAAGGGATGAGAGTGCACAAAAGCGTAGTGTACTTGGTCACCATCAACAATCACCATGATGACACTCTTTCCTGTGACTTTGGTAATCTTGTCATGAAATCCATGGAAAACTCCTCCCAACCCCGACCTTGAATGGATAATGGTTGTAAAAGACCTCAGTTGTAATTAGAGCTCAATCTTATCTTTGTTACACACCAAACATTCTCACAATAAACCCTTGAACATTAGTTTTGGCCATCCCAAAAAAATCCTTCTTGGCTCTATGGTAGGTTTTCAAAACCTAAGTGCCCTCCTACTGGAGAGGTGTGCAATCTAATAGTACCTTTGTTTGAGTTAGAGTTCTTACATAAATATAAGTGATCTTTGTACCATAGTGAATCATTTTTCCATGTAAATGTATCCATGCACCGGAATCTTGTCGCAACCTTTGAATGAGAGTCCACACTTTTTTGTCATTCTTCCATTTATCCCCTTGTTTCTATTATCCAATCTGGTTGGATGATCGAGATAACACGTAGAAAGTCCCTTAACATCTTCATCCTTTTCTTGAGAGTCTACTGCCAACATTTGCTTCCCCTTTATAGATGATTTCAAAATCATAACCCAATATCTTGGTTTACCCATTTGTTGTTCTTCTAAAGATAACTTTTGTTCCAAGAAGCATTTAAGACTAATATGATCGCTTTTGACCTTGAAGTGCCTACCTATTAGGTAAGGATGCCATTTTCAATGCATGTAGTATTTCCACTACTTCCTTCCTCATAAATGGTTTTGTTTAAGTCCTTTCCCTTGAGGGTCGACCAAAACTGTGGGCCTTCCTTCTTTGCATTAGGACAACACCAACCTACTCCGAGGCATCACATTCCATAATAAAGGTTTTGTATTTGGAGTGGTCAAGACATGAGCTTTACACATCACCGCTTAAGTTGTTCAAAATATTTAGTTGCTCCTCCTGAGTACGTGGAAAATGCATCCTCTTAGTTAGTGTCATAGGTGCTACTATTCTTCCATAGTTTTGGACAACCATAGAGTAACCAATAAAACCCAAAAATCCCTAAGACTTTAATGTTTTGGGAATCAACCAAATTCATCATGGTCTTAATCTTGTTAGGGTCTACCTTGACACCTACATGATAAGATGACCCAAATACTCTACCTCCTTTATCTAAAGAAACATTTGATGGTTTGGCATATAGTTTTTGTTCCTTTAGTAGTTGTAGCACTCTGTCAACATGTCGCACATGATCCTCCCAAGACTTCTCTCAGATTAGTATATCATCAAAAATACTCTTCAATAAATTTTCAAAGGAAGGGATTGAAAAATGGAATTCATCAACCCTTGAATGTGGAAGGTGCATTTTCAGGCGCTTCAAAAGGCATGACCAAAAATTCATAACAATGGGCTTCAAGGAGTTCGGAATGCTTTTGTTGGGATATCTTCTTCCTTCATTATGATCCCATGGATACCATGAAAGAAGATCCATTTTGTGAAATAGGATTTCTCCATGTAGTTCATCCAACAATTCATCAATGATGTGGAATGGGAAACTTATCTCTAATAGTGATCTTGTTGAGCTCTCTATAATCTAGACACATACACCATGAGCTATCTTCTGAATAACTTACACACTGGTGCGTAAGAAATTTGGGCTACAGGGTCTAATAATGCCACTCTAACATTTCTTCAACCATGCACTCAATTTCACCTTTCCAAGGGTATCGGTATGGCCCGATGTTAGGAGGAACACTCCTGTGAATTAGGTGAATTTCATGATCATGATTGAAAGGGTGGAAGACCTTTGGGAATATCTCTTCAAATACTTTGGAATGCTTATCAATGATCCTTGAGAGATCTTGAGGAATAGATTCCTAGATGTTTGAACATCTAGTGAGCATGTTGCAATAACACCTGATGCCCCTTTTTCAATACTTTGTTCATGCCATTAGAGATTATCACACCCACTGGCTTCAAGTGATACCTTTTAACCCAATTTCTTTTCCTTCCAATGAAAATTTCATGAAAAGTTCTTGAAAATTAAAACCATCGCTCCTACGATTGTAACCATTGATTCCTAGTACAACATCAGACCACCCATGGGTATATCAATTCATCGGATTCATTCCACAAGTATATTCCCCCATAGTACACACGATTCATTGTACTTTTCCTCGAGCAATTGATATTTTCCTCCATCTGCAATCATTACGCAGAACTCAAGCACGGATACAAAGCAATTGAGATCTTTGGCTAATTTTATAGTGAATGAAATTAGTTATGAGTACTACCTAATCAATTAGGGATTATTACCTTTTCTTTTGATGTATCCTCTCCATCTTGAGGGTTTGAGGAGTGCTAATTCCAGCCAATGCATTACACCTATACTGGGAGTCAACTCTTCAGAAGAAATTGTTTCTACAAGCCATCTTGAGATGGTCTTTCTTGTTCTTATTCCTCTTCACAATCTATGTAGAATAATTTCTTCTCACATTACATCTCTATGTCCCATCAGACTTTTTACGTCACAATTCAACCATAAAACTTTTTCTTTTCCTTCCTCCAATTGTTGAGGTAACAACTCAGGTTGAGGTATTTTTGTATGAAGGAGTATTTATTATCTCTATATATAGATGTTAGATTGAACCTTCTAGTATCCATAGCCATATTTTTACTTTTAACATTTCTTGCCACCTTAAATGCATTATCCAATGATTTGGGTTCCCTAGCAGGAACCTCCTGAAGTGTTGAATGTTATCCTTTAAAAGTTCCTATGAATACATCAATCAAGTGCTCATATCTAGAATATCAAGTTACCTTCTTTATATTCAATCTTTGAAGTTCTCAATGCTCTGTGAACTCCAACCCCTTTTGCTTGAGATTTATCAATTACAAAAGAAGGTACACCTTGTATCCTCATAAGGTGCTATCATTTCTTCAAAGGAAAATTGTCCATGATCTAAAGTGATTTACGGTGAACAAAAGTTTTCATTGATACCATACAAATCTGATTAGGGTTCTAAATATAAAGAAGCAATTTGTACCTTTTGTGTATGTGGCACATTATGGAGATCAAAAGAATTGCTCCATCCGGCATCTCGTGATTGGGTCGCTGCCATCAAACTTCCTCTATATCAATCTTTTAGGAATGTGGTTGGTATTCATACCAAAGTTGGAGTTTCTCCTCCATTCTTGATTCACCTTCCTTGTGTCCTCATCATGAATTTCATGGGATGCATTTTCACTTTTAGGTGTCTTCTTTGTTACGAAAGTTTTCAATACTTCCATGATCTCCCCTTTTAAACCATCCATCTTAGTATCCAACATAGCTTCCATTGAATCCATCTTAGTATCCAACTTATCTTCCATTGAATCCATCTTATTTCGTAGTTCATTTATGTCCCTACGCATTTCTTCACCTTCATCAAGAGTCCAAGTAGGATTTTTTGGAGCATTAGTTGGTGTAGAAGTTCCCTTTTTTGGTGGCATGTTGGCATAGTATCACTTTTGAACCTTGATTTTGAGGTGGTTCTTATAGACAATATTTCTTCTATTGTATCTCCCAAGTTTCAGCCCTTCTGGGTATGAAACTTTCTTTTATGTAGTTCTCTGATATTTCTTCTCTACAATGCCACAGGTCTGATCAAAATTGGATGTTCCAAGTGGAATTTACGGTAACTTCCCCACAACTTGCCGATTTTTGTCCTTTCTAGGAGATCTCACTTGTATAGTGTGCCCCACAAAAAAAAATTGATATAAAATTCTGAAACTCACACGAAAAATACTACAGAATGCCCACGATCCAATGAAACTAGTCCCACTCAATTTGGATACTCTAGGAAGAAGTTATGATTGTTTTACCTGGAACACCTTCTTGAGACTAATCAATAGGACTAGTCAGATACCCTATCTTACACAAGGTGTATATACAAATTTAAGATGACCCAGAAGCTGAAATTTTTACCACAGATAGCTTACTGATTTATGTAAATATCCTCCAGATTTTAGGGTCTAAAACGTTACAAAAAAGGTTTTATAGGGAAAATTCTGCAATGACTCATTTTAGGATGATTCCAGAACCCTATCTTGTACAGGTTGTATCTCTGAAAGTATAAGGATTCAGGAGCTGATTTTTTAACCCAAGGTACCTTGATCCATCTGCTAAATATCCTCCAAGCCGTTCCTTCTGAAACATTGTAGAAAAAAAGTTATAGTGAAAATTCCAAGGTGTCTCAAATGTAGCAGCGAAATCCCAAGATCTTGAGCTCTGATACCATATGTTAAGAACCAAATATCAATATAGCATAGAAAAACCTCAGAAAAAGTACTCAACACCTTGAAAAAGAGATCATTTCAGATAATAAGCCTCTTTGAGGGGGCAAACTCCTTTTACCCCACTTAAATGTTCAAGTACAAGATGATTCAAAATGAAAATGTCTCCTTGGTATATATAGGAGACTAGGAGGTATAATTACAACTAATGGACTAAAGCCGACATAAATAAAATAACATTACTAATATAATAAGCCCCAATTAAGGGGTAATGAGCCAATATTAGGGCTTAATAAATTAACTGAGAATAAGACTATACCCACGCACCCAAGCAGCAAGTCGACAAGACGTAATATGACATCACTCCAATTAAATTGCACAAGTTGTTAAACGACTTCGCTAACAAACCAAAAACCATTATCTATTAAAAAATATGTCTAAGTGCGAAGGAGTGAACCATTACAATGTTACTATTATCATAAATGTGAACTATTATATGCACTTAACAAAATCAAAATATGCTTGTCAACAAATATACATTGTCCATTAAAATAAGTGAACTACTTAACATTAAAAAGTGATCTACATTGCTTATTAAATATTCGACATTGTTGTCTAAATTAACAAGTCTCTGGATGACTCTAATGATAAACTATTAATAGTTATAATGATATCACTGGGTAAAATCCATAATTATTTGATAAATAACTATCGTTGTGTATTAGCATTACTGTCAACAATATTTAAAATGCTATCCATGCTATTAAATCGTTATTCACTAAAAGGAATTAACAATGTAAAGGGAATGACAAGGATTAACACTATAATTCTCTGTCTAAATAAAAGAGTTAATCATATATATCACTCGCATGTAAATCATTGTCACATAATTCGCTAATTAACAATATAAAGGAAATGACAAGGAATAACACTATAATTTCGTTGTCTACTAATTATATGGAATTGTTGTCTTAATAAAGGATAGTTCTCTATCTATTAAATATATGAAATCATTTTCTTATTATAAGAGAAATCGTTCTCAGTCCATCTGTATTACTAAAAGGAAAATCTTTGTAATATGCATCATTCAACGCAAAAATGGAAAACACAACCATTACACAATCAACGCAACTATTGCACATACATAAAACACAATTATTACACAGTCTCAACGCAACTATTGCACATACATAAAACACAATTATTACACAGTCTCAACGCAGCCAAAACACAGTCACAAAATATGTAAAAATTCATTGTCCAACACAAAAATCTCTGCCATACACAATTCATTGTCATCTAACCACACAACATACAATCGTTGTCTAATAAATATGTTAAGGTGGAATTGAAACTTTGAGAAGAATGGATCGTTTCCCTTTAAACATTAACGATTTAAACAATCACATATATCGCTGCCCCTAAAAAGGAAACGTTGTCATACACAACATACCATTACCACCAAAACCATTACACAGTCATCAAAAACGGAATCGCTATCTATTTAAATGCAATTACACAGTCAACAAATTGACAGTCACCGAAAATGGAAATCGCTATCAAATATATTAATTTTGTTGCCTACTAATAATGATACAGTATCTAATTGAAATTCGTTGCCAAGCCATCCAGGTATCAGAATAAATAAATATGTAAATCGGTTAATCTATGTAAAACACAGAGTAAATAAAGGTAATAAAACACAGTCAAAAAGTGGTCAATAAAACACAGAGCAATATGATAATATGTATAACTGTATAAATCGGTGAGTATATAGGTAAAACATAGAGCAAATGACTGTATTAAATGCAGTGAATATGTGGTCAATGAAATGTAGAGTGTAGTTATATTTAAAGGGGGATTTTAAAACTCAATCCAATTACATCTCTTCCAGGCCCAATCATTATCTAGATTCGTTGTAAGGAAACGAGAGTGATAATATCTCTGTTGGGAATGATAAAAAATGTCGGGAACTATCATAAAAATGATGGGAATTGTGTAATAATGCAGACAATCATTAAAATGCAAAGATTTACCCCTTCCAAAACGTAGGAGGTCATCATTAAAATAAACACAGAGGGTTTACTATTCAATGCTGAGATTTTACCCCCAAAAAAAGAAAACCCGGAGTTGATCCTTCAAGGAAATGAAAAGGCAATCAATCAAAGAAATGCAGGGATAGTTTTTCAAGGAAACACAAAGGTTTCAGAGTTTAAGCAATCAAATGCAGAGGTACTTGTTCACAAGAAAGCGCAAGACTAAACATTCGACCATGAATCAATCAAAAGAAGAGATAAGGGATAGACAGATGGGAAACATTTGTCCTTCACTCATCATCCATGCATAGAAAAGTAGGGAATTTGAATCTATAGGTCTTTAAACACCGAAGTGGTGACCGTCGATTAGATTCCTGGCCGACTGCTCAGGCACGGACTGATGACTAAAGGGATAAGGGATGGAAGATAAAAACACAATCTCTTCATAGTAATCAATAAAACCCACACAAAGAAGTCATTGCAATCAAAAGTTGGGTTCGCCAAGGGAAACCAATTCAGAATACAACAAGCAAGGGGGTTACAAATATTGTAGGAAAAGCAGGTGCAATAAATCTCATGGCAATGAAATCTTCAACCGAGCAGAGAAATAACATGTGTAAATTAAATTTCATTGAAATTAACAACTTAAATGGGCGTACCTTAGCCAAACACGAATGATCCATAGTTTATGTCCCGCATGCACTCCATCTAGCTCCCACTTTCCAATCAATGTGACCTCACCGATACCTCCCAGCCAATGCTAGGGGTACTCTTCTTCCCCCCTGAGCCCCCCGAGCCGCAAAGGGGCCACACACCCAATACCAGAGAACAACTAGCACCCAACTCACCTTGCAAGGTCGAGCTACCACTCATTACCCGAGCTAGGTATCCCAACTCCCACAAGAGAAGTTCAGTCAAGACAAAAATTCAGCAGCGTAACATTACGCATAAATATCAGATCCATACTCCTTCTCCATCATTTTTATAGATTTTTTAAGTAATTAGTTTCCCAAATTCTCATTAAATTCCTTTTTCAATTAATTAAATTCGAAAAACCTCCCCTGTACATATGTCACCCATCCCCTAGTTGCACCAGAAAATTAATTTTATTAATTAATTAATTATTCTTATTTCCCTCACCCACCTAAAATCATTCCTAAAAATTCTCCTTGGTGTCCCAATATTCCCTTACAAATCTTAAATGACTTATGCCTTACTTAATTCCTAGCTGAGTTCATAAATATGACGTTCCCAAGGCAAGATTCCTTACTAAGTTAGACATTCAACTTTTTCTTTATGTTTCCCCTTTTCTTTAGGTTTCCCCTTTTTCTTTAAGTTTCCCTCTTTTCCCTTTTTAACTAAAAAAGTCAATTTAGCAAGTGTAGATAAAACAACCATTTCGCATTTTTCTTCTTTAATTAAAAATTAATTTAGCAAGTGTAGATGAAACAACTATTTACCCTCTTTTCTTTTTAACAAAAAATAAATTAACAAAATAGATAAAAACCATTTCCCTTTTCAAAATCTTAATCCTCCATGATAATTTGACTTTAATAAATTAATTTGAATTTCTTACCCCCCTTCTTGTTACATGTTTATTTAGTATTATTATTATTTTTTTCTTTTTGACCACATGTTCTACTTAGACCTAGGTTTTAATTTCTCTAGGTTGGGCGACATTTTTATTAGGGGGGAAATGTTTTTAATTCTTACTTATCACCTCATTCATTTTAAGGCCGACTAGGTTTATTCACTTTACCAGTTAAAATAGCGACTTTCCCTTCAGGACACACTAGGTTCTCCAAGGGTGCCACTCACCTCTTTCTATTTTCCTTGCGCAACATGCCCTTCAGGACGCACTACATGCTCCAAGGGTTCCACTTGCCTCTTTCCATTTTCCTTGCGCGACATGCAATTCAGGATGCACTATGTGCTCCAAGGGTGCCACTCACGTCTTGATTGACTTGGTAGACATAAAAAACCCCTGGAGTCAATACTCCACCGGGTGATCTTGTGGGAGAATAAGGGACTCTAAGGAATAATTCCCCTGCCTTATTGTGCGCCCCTTAGAATCATCATGAGAGACTATCATAGTCTTCCCTCATGGCATCATGGGTCTTCTCGAACTAGGTAATCATTAACCTACAATTCGAGCCACAACGGTAGTGCTAGTAGGTTGTGGTAGGGTTGTTGTCTACACCTCTCCATCAAGTCTCTGGTTGTCCTGTGTGACCTCTCTACTCCACATGTGAGGCTGGTCGGCAAGCTATCATCATCCTGCATCCATCAATGAATCATGTTAGCAAAAATAATCAATCATCATAATATCTAATCATACTTACATGTGTCACATCAATAACATTCAAACCCAATAGTCCTCTCCCTGACTTGATCCAGAGTCCATGGGGTTTCATTGATGCCTCTACATCCTCAATGTCCAAAGTCCTACACACTTAGGAGAGCCCAATCAATAGCACCTGTCTATCTGAATAAAAAAAAATAACATATCGTCAATCCATACTGTCTCATAATCATAATCGAACGATCGATAGTATAATAATCCGGATCACTTGCAAGCAAGTGTCCTCAAAGAATAAGTTCTCTTAGTGCGTGCAAGAGCGGGATGTTACATAGTGACATGTAATAGTTTCTCATACTTTTTTAGAGCTTCGACCAGGAATGTAAAACATTATCGATGTGAAAATGGAATTTATACGAAGTATCCTCTTAAATGGTGTTTATAAGTAGCCATGTGACAAGTAGCCACATCATAAAGATTTTAAATTTTAATCTCATGTTTAATTATATTTCGTAAGTCTCTCTAGAAATACTACAAGTAAATAAAATGACATTGGTATAACAATTAAAATGTATGGAAATAAATAATTATGGATTAATATAAATTTATATTAATTAAATGTCAATAACCAAATTCCAAATTCAAATATGATTAATAAAAATAGATGTGTGTGTTATACATATGTTATAACATATAATGTTATATGTCATAACATATGTTATATGATATATCATATAAAATTATATATTATAACATATGTTATATGTTATAACAATCGACTGACCCCATTCAAATTCCATTCTCATGAAATACCACAATTGACCGATTCCCATTCAAATTACATCTCCGTGACAGACCCCACAATAGAGAGACCCATCGACCGACCTGCAAACCTTCAACAGATCCAAACCCACGTGGAAAAGTGAAATCATGAACCCACGACAGAAACCCATGGACCCTGCAAACCCATGCAGACAAGACACAGAGTGATTCCACATCCAAGGATCCACAAAGATAGATCGAGGGTGTCGATAGCGACAGATCAGGAGCCCACCTAGACCAAAAATGGCATCCAAATAGGTAAATGTTTTGTTTGCTTGATCTCTTTTATTCATAGTTCCTTATTTCTCTTTCCATGACCAATTTTTGTTTTAACTCATGATCGAGGAAGGGAGAAAATGATAGAAAAAAAATTGAATCTCTTTTCCATCATTTCAATTCATGACCTAATTCACAAATGTGGTTGAATTTTTTTTCTTGTTGCATTCATTTCAATTGAGATTTCCATTAAATTAACGATAGAAGAGATATGAATGCATTTGTATTAAACCTTAAACCTCTGCCACCAAGCTACTACTCTAAAACTAGTCTTGAACTTGAAAAAGTTCGCTCACAACAACCAAGTGTTAAAAACCTAACATATTATATACCATTAGAAAGGTATCAAATAGCCTACATCAATTCTAGGGTTGTTTATCCCTTTGGATTAGATTCATAACATAATTTTATTAAGAAGTCATGACAATGGACTTTGTCCATATAGATGGTGTGCAACTTGAACCCTTTGTAGAAGATCATGGATCTGTAGCTGGAAGTAGAAGCTAGGATGTGAAGCTTTGATCTATAGCTCATATGTACAGTGGAATATATAAAAGAGAATACTTATGAAAATAAAGAAAGAGTAATGAGATCTGCTTGTGAAGTATGATAATGCCTTGAAGTAGCTGAATTTGTGATATGTTTTAGCTAGGCTTATGGAATGGGATCTGCATCTTGGTTATAGAAATAAATTAATGTTATAGACCGAGAAGCTCAAAGAAAATGTCTAATGTGAAAGCTTGTTTTTTCAATAGCTTAAACAATCTTGAGATGGAAACTTGGAAGAAACCAAATCTTCTTCTTTTTTATATGCATCGAAGACAATGCCAAAATTTGGGGGAGGGGAAAGTGTTGGCCCTTGGTTATGGAAGAAAGTGAAGATTAAGGAATAAAGGCGAAGTACGAACAGCGCGGAAGGCACATTGACTGAGATTGGGTCGAAGTGGTAAAAGAAGTAGAAAAGAAGGAGAGAAGTAAAGGAAAGAAAGCTGTTGGACATGAAGATCGAGGAAGATAGATCAGCAAGGAAGAGGGATTGTGGATGACTCAGCAAGAGAACAAATCCACCGACGGATGATTGGAGCACCTCGTGGAAAAGAAGGAAAGGTAGGCTGGAGAAGCCCTGAAAACGTAGGTCAAGTGGACCTAGGGTTTTGGATCTAGGGGATTTACACCTAGACATATGTCATGAAATGTATAAATAAAGGTCTACGAGAATCGATAGGGTTGGTCAATAATTGGTTCATCATTGTGGGTTAAGAGAGTTATTATTGTTGATCGCATGAGAGAAGAATTATGTTGTGATAATACTTTTGTATTGTAAGATCTTCAGCTGGGTGTGAAGATCAACCTTGCAGCTGGGTGCACAAGGAGGGGAGAGGAGAAGAGAAAGAGAGAGACATATACAAGCTAAGTGCATAGATAGAACTGTATGTTTTCATCTAATATATCAAGAAACACAGTTTTGTGGACGTAGCCCTAGGGAGAGGGTGAACCACATATATCTTGTTGTTATGTGTGATTGATGTTGTGTTATTTATCCTCTGTTATATTGTTGATGAATTGTTGTGATAGATCTAAGATATAACTTGCGAAGTAGGTTTAAGTGAGATAAAGAATAGATAGATCTCTGTATGTTGTTTCCTTGGTTCCACTTTGCATTTCCTCTAGTTGTAGAGACCTGTATCCTGCAACCCCCTATTGCTACTTCGGGTGAGATTGCATCTACTCTGCAGGTGTTGCCGAAAGGGCCAGTAGTTAGGGCTTGTTGGTGCGTTGTTAGGGTTGAACCCTGGGTCTGCCCCTGTGCCAACAAATGGTTTTGTTGTCAGGACCGAGATCTTCTTGAGGGGATGTCAAGGTGGTTTCCATCGATGATAGAGATTCATAAGTGGATAGAAGAACAAGAGAAAGACTTCGTTGAAGCTCAGAATAAAAACACTAATATTAGTATAGAGGATTGGTTGGGAAGGTATATCTTTACTGATATACACGATATTTTCTTTGGAGGAATTCATAGGGAGCTATATGAGTGGTTAGCCAGATTAGCATATACCCAGTTCAAAATTAGATCTAGACCACCTGTGGTTTGGACGTCGACGTTGATCAAGAAGGTCAAGAGAGTTGAAAATACCGTGTCAAGAGCAGTATATCACTGGTTTGATAGCACCATTGGAGGGTATATTACTGAGTTTTCTATCGATAGAATAGAGTCATATAGCCAAGAAGGGAGATATTTCTTTAAGGGACCTAGAGGAAAAGTTTTACACTTTTTGAAGTTGAAGATCAAGATGTTATTGCATGAGAAGAACATATTGAAGATACAGTAACTGGTCAAATTGAAAAGCTAATGTTCAATAACTCAAACAACGACAACGATGTAGAGGTTGGACATATGTGTAGTGGGAGCACCTTCAGAGAAGTTCCTTTGGTGAACTTGTTTGAGCAGATCCACAAACCATTGACACATGAAGAAGGGTTCTATAGTGGAGAAGAAGAAGAGTTATTAAACAAAGAACATTCAGAGTTTGCTAGGGCAGGGGAAGGGAAGAATGAAGAACCTCGTCGAGAAGAATCAAGAACTTCAGGAACTGCACCGACTGTCGAAGTAAGTACTATTACTCCTTATGTTGTTTTAGAAGCATTAAGTAACCAGAGTAGTCAGAGTTACCATAGCACTCAGAGAACTGTCACCAACAGTTCAGTACATAATCAGTCAAGAAACCTAGGAAGATCTATGGAAGATGAAATGAGGCTACCTATATTTAGAGGAGATGGATATGAATATCCTGATCAACATTGGTTCTTATGTGAAGCTGTATGGAGTATTAAGAAAGTCAATGACGAAGCAATTAAGAGAGCTCATTTTAATACTACCTTGAGAGACCGTGCACTGAGCTGGTACATGAAGTTTGTTAAAGGAGTTTCACAACCTAAACCACTAAACGATATCAAGACTGCGTTGAGTGTAGAACTCAAGAAACCCAAGTTGGAGTCGCAGTGCATTATGGAACTGAAAGAAATCAGGCAGAAAGTAGCCGAATGTGTTTGGGAGTTTGATTAAAGGTTTAAGACCTTGACAGGTTGTTTGATTTTTCAGATCCGGACGAGCAGAACAAGGAATGGTTCATTGCTTCACTACTACCACACATCATAGTTCCTCTGATGCAACAGAAGGTTGCTTCACAGGTTGAGGCATTGGAGATCCCCATGAATCTAGAATTAGACCCTATGGGAGAATCCAACTCAGGTATGAGTCAAATTTTGAGTAAGCTAACTAGCTTATCTCTGCAGGTTGAAGATATGAAGAAAGACAAGGGAAACAATAAAAGAGAAGACATCTTGTGTATCAGATGCAAGTCAGAGGGCCATGAAAAGGATAACTGTCGCCTGTTTAATGAGTACTTTGCCTCTAGAGCTCTGATCCCTTTGAAGTAGGTTACTCTACCCTGGTGCGAGGTATGTAGAAATAGACATCGCCCTGGTCAATGTTATTACATGCAAAAATATGTCCAGACACCTACCAATATTTACCACGCATTTTGTAAGTCTATGGGGCATGATGAGAAGGATTGTAGGGCTTATGACCTCTTTCATGAAAGGTCAAGAGATACATATAAAATTCAAGAAGAGATGCAACAGGAGGGAAATGCTACACAGTTCAATTCTCCAGGAAGAGGAAACTTCAACCCTCGTGGTGGATTCAGAGGAAGAGAATGAGGAGGAGGCA
Organism: Picea sitchensis; assembly: GCA_010110895.2. Classification (NCBI taxonomy): domain Eukaryota; kingdom Viridiplantae; phylum Streptophyta; class Pinopsida; order Pinales; family Pinaceae; genus Picea; species Picea sitchensis. The sequence goes on along the minus strand of SNQJ01S0067570.1, from coordinate 14,557 downwards.
TGGGTCGAGGTTGAGGTCAGATCCTTTGTTATAACTGCACACAGCTAGGACACTTAGCAAGGGACTGCCAGAACCCTTGAACCACTTGAAGCTACTACAACTAATTTGAACATGTCATTGAAGATTGTCTCATGCTATTAGACAAACTTCATGAAAGACGGGGAGGAAACCAACAAGTAGAACTGATCTTAGCATAACCTCGCAGAGAGGATCTCAGATTTGTTGTTATCACTAGAGGAGGAGATGTTACAGGAGAAGACAAAGTGACTCCAGGGAAGACTACATAATAATTGAGGGTCAGAAGAGATGCAGAGAATACACAATTGTTTGATCCAAGGAAAGAAAAGAAGACGTTTGAAGAAGCAAGAAGAGAATTTGGATGAGATCAGGATTATTCATCAAAGACACAACCATAAGTGAGAGAATGTGGAATGCTTCTAGCATTTTATCAGTCTGCCTCGCTCGAAGAAAGGAAATAGGTAAGCAATATTGTCAGTTTCTTATACATGTTCATTGATTTGATTAAGGATGACAACGATGTGCAAGAACTACAACACTTGATCAGACAATATGATATAGGAAGGGTAGATCCTCTATTGAATAGAGAAGTACATCATGTATCTAGAAAGAGAAGGAAAAACAAGGAACCACACCTTAATGCTCAGATTGGAGACTATGACATAGATTACGTGGTCCTCAAATTGGGATCAAAAGTCAATGTTATGACAAGGCAGACCTGGGAACTGATGGGAAAACCTAGGTTGATTTACTCCCCTATTAGGCTCAGGATGGCTAATCAACAGGAAGTAAGCCCCTTTGGAAGACTGGAGCATGTCCCTATGGACATCGATGGGGTTAGGACATTTGCAGACTTTGAAGTGATTGATATAGTTGATGATAGTTTTCCTTATCCTGCGCTATTAGGAATTGATTGGGCTTTCAACAACTCGACTGTTTTTGACTTAAAGAAAAGACAAATGACATCTGAAGGAGATGGCCTTCGGGTCATTGCACCTCTTGATCCCGATGAAGGTCAAAGATACAAAAAACCCATCAGAGAAGAAGACCATGCTTATGAACTAGAGAACATATATAAATTGACAGCAAGACAGGAGGATTACATTAATCGTACAACAGATGGGAGCTTAAGTTGGCGAAGTGACAATGCATGCTCATCAGATTTGGAAGAAGCACTAAAGAACTGGAAGAGAAAATTGTATGAACTTTCTACACGAAGGTGTGCCAGATTGACCAGGGAAGTTCGTTGGATTGGCACAGAAGTAAGAAATTTGCCCACATTTGATGGTTTAAATCATTTAGAAACATTCTTGTCAGAATTTGAATAAATTGTACCATTACAACAACGACTGTTGTCAATGGATGAAGCCTTGAAAGAAATGTCAGAGAGATGGTGGGAAACACACAAGAATAAAATTGCGAAGTGGATGCAACGTCACACTTTGATGATAGTGCGCTTTTTAGAACAAGACGAAGGGTGCAAAGTGCGATACATAGGTCAAAGCTATCCGAAGGACCATGTGCGAAGTTGTGAGGAGGCCTGGAGAAGCATTCCCTAGGAGTAGTGGGTGCATAAATTCATTAACACTTTGGACACAATGCCTATCAATTGGTATCTTCAAGTAGAATTGTGCCTCACCAGTTCTGATTGGTACAATATGACTCAGAGCTTTGTAGCTACATTTTTATTTGAAAGTCAGTACCCCACAGTAGATCAGGCTTTACAAGTTGTAAGACAGATAGTCTTTGAGGAGGCACCTAACCTCCCTTTGGATAAAGAAGAGGATGAATGGACTGCACCTCTTTAGAAGTTGAAAGGTTGTTACAATATCAACGCTGATGAAGACAATGATCCTAGGAATGTGAACATTGTAGAAACTGAAGGGCAGAGAGACATAGAAGGACCAGGAGTCGAACTACCTTTCATTGGACAACCAATCAAAATCAAGAAAGTTAATATTGGGATAGAGAAATAACCTAAGATTGCAAACATTGGAGATTATTGGGATGATGCCATTATTGATAAGATCAAAGAATTACTGCATGAATATCAGGACTTGTTTCCAAGGCCAGTCAAGAAGAGACCCTACAGACTGAATCCAAAATATAAGAAAAAATTCAAGATTGAATTAGACAGGATGTTGGAAGAAGGAATCATAGAACCTATTGAAGAATCAAAATGGATTAACCCGATGGTGGTACATGATAAGAAGACAGGAGAGATCATAATCTGTGTATAATTAAGGAAGATGAATGATGCATGCTTACATGATCCATTCCCTACACTGTTTACTGATGAAGTGTAAGATAATGTGGGAGGATAGGAAGTTTACTCCTTCACAGATGGATTTTCAGGTTATCACCAAATCAAGATTGCTAAGGAAGATCGCCATAAGACCACATTTACAACAGAATGGGGTTATTTCTAGTACAGAGTGATGCCTTTCGGACTGAATAATGCATCAACCATCTTCTCTAGGGTGGTGGTCGAAGCATTCAAGGAATTTTTACATAAATGTTTGGAAGCATATTTTGATGATTGGATTGTTTTTAGCTTATTGAAAAATCATATTGAATGTTTAAGACTAATGTTGGATAAGCGAAGGCAATGTAAGATTACCCTTAACCTGAAGAAGTGTATCTTATTTTCACCCTTTAGAGTGTTGCTAGGCCATATTGTGTGTAAGAAGGGGTTGCTGGTAGATCCTTCCAAGATTTCCATCATTGTTGATCTACCTCCTCCCACTTTGGTTAGATAGTTGCGCACTTGATCTACCTCCTCCCACTTTGGTTAGATAGTTTAATCGTGACCGACATATTGGATACTACCGAAAGTTCATCAAGGGATATGCAAAGATAACAACACCCATGGAAAATATTTCAAATAAATTTGTCTGTCTGAAATGGTTAGAGGAATGTCAACAGAACTTCGGTTAATAATCAAAACATAAAATGGTTACTGCGCCCATTCTATTTTTCCCATAGTGGAGTAAGAAATTCTATGTCAATTTCGATGCTTCATCCATTGCATTAGGAGAAGCACAACTAGGGAGCATGAGATATTGACCATCCGCTAGCCCCTTTTCTAGAGGGAAGATCTCTAAAGATAAGATAAATTAGACTACCACCGAAAGAGAAGGTTTAGCCATGGTGTACGCGCTGCAGAAGTTTCGACACTACTTGTTGGGAGGACATTTTAAGATGTTCACTGATCACTCTGCGTTGAAATACCTAGTCAACAAGCTAGTGTTGGGGGGAAGAATATGTAGATGGCTACTACTATTCTAGGAATATGATTTTGAGATAGTGGTCAAGCCAGGACGAATGAACAAGGGACCTGACCACTTGTCTAGGTTAGAACATGGAGAGGAACCTACTAGTTTGGAGGATACACTATCAGATGCACAATTGTTGGCCATCATAAAGGTTTATGATCACTTCGCCGAGATAGTCCAATTCCTATCAACATGAATGGCACCCCGCAAATATGCAGTCATTCAGAAGAAACAACTGGTAGTTCGTGCTACATATTTTTCACTTATAGATGGACAACTATATAATATGGGACCTGATGATATCTTGAGGAGATGTGTTATTGAGGTATATATACCATTGATTCTGGAAGAGGCACATGAAGGCATCGCAGGAGGAAATTATTAAGGAAAATAAATAGCGCAGAAGGTTCTTAGAGCTGGCCTCTGGTGGCCCATTTTACACAGAGATGCTAAGGAATACTACAAAGCCTGTGATGTATGTCAAAGAGTTGGGAAACCTTCCAAAAGATATGAGATGCCTTTAGCACCGTAGCTAACCTTACAGGCATTTGAGAAATGGGCAATTGATTTGTTGGGACCTATCAACCCACCAAGAAAGAGCACATGAGCTCAATAACCCGATATCATAACCCGATTTGGATGCCCGATGATCCTTATGAGCGATCAAGGTACACATTTTATTAATAAGACTATTGAAGCCCTGACTCAAGAATTTATAGTCCACCATTAGAAGAGCACTCCATACCACCCACAAGAGAATGGTACAATCGAAGCTTTCAATAAGATCTTGGAGACAACATTGACAAAGATTTGTAGTGTAAACATAGATGATTGGGGTTTGAGAGTACCAACAGTTTTATGGGATTATAGAACCACTTGCAAGAAACTGACAATGCAGACCCCCTTTTAACTAGTTTATGGTCTAGAAGTCATCATACCTATGGAATATTTGGTTCCTAGCTTAATAATTGCAGCATTTACAGGTATGGATGACACTAGTGTTATTCAAAATAGGCTTTTGTAGTTGGTGGAACTAGAGGAAGACATGTTTATTGTAGGATTTCATCAGCGGGTACAAAAGGAATGAGAGAAGACTTACCATGACAGACATATCAAGAATAAAACATTTAAGCAAGGAGATCTGGTATTGGTATATGACATCAAGTTCATGAAGCATCCAGGGAAGTTCAGGACACATTGGCTTGGTCCATATGAGGTTGCTTATGTTACAAAAGGTGGAGCTATGCAGTTGAAGACTCTGAATGGAGAATGGAAAGAAGGTTTGGTAAATGGGAGACGATTGAAATTGTACTATGACAACCAGCTGCCTCACAACTATCAGTAAAATCATAAGAAGAAGGGTCTAGGTACTAAGTGAAATTGAAACTGGGTACCAGACACAAAAAACACAGTCTGCACAAGGAAGGGAGGGATAGAGCAAAGAGCACAGACTTCTCCGTGCAGTATGAAGTCGAAGTGAAATGAAAGGTTCAGTCTTACAGTGCCTTGAGACAAGTCACATGTGAGTGTTGGGGGCCTGTTGGCCCTTGGTTATGGAAGAAAGAGAAGATTAAGGAAGAAAGATGAAGTACGAATTGCGAGGAAGGCACATTGACTGAGATTGGGTTGAAGTGGTCAAAGAAGAAGAGAAGAAGGAGTGAAGTAAGGGAAAGCAGGTCGTTGGATGAGAATATCAAGGAAGACAGATCAACAAGGAAGAGGGATCGTGGATGACTCAGCAAGCGGAAAAATCCACTGACGAATGATTGAAGCACCTCGTGGGAAAGAAGGAAAGACAGGCTGGCGAAGACCTGAAAACGTGGGTCAAGTGGACCTAGGGTTTTAGACACCTAGGGTTTTGACACCTAGACGTATGTCATGAAATGTATAAATGAAGGTCTAAGAGAATCGAGAGGGTTGGTCAATAATTGGTTCGCCATTGTGGGTTAAGAGAGTGATTATTGTTGATCACATGAGAGAAGCATTGTGTTGTGAGAATACTTTTGTATTGTAAGATCATCAGCTGGGTGCGAAGATCAACCTTGCAGCTAGGTGTGCAAGGAGGGGAGAGAAGAAGAGAAAGCAAGAGATATCTGCAAGCTAAGTGCGTAGATAGAACTGTATGTTTTCATCTAATACATCAAGAAACATAGTTTTGTGGATGTATCCCTAGGGAGAGGGTGAACCACGTATATCTTGTTGTTATGTGTGATCGATTATGTGTTATTTTTCCTTTGTTATATTGTTGATGCATTGTTTTGATAGATCTGAGATATAATTTGCGAAGTAGGTTTAAGTGAGATAAAGAATAGATAGATCTATGTATGTTGTTTCCTTGGTTCCACTTTTCATTTCCTCTTGTTGTAGACACTTGTGTCCTGCAACCCCCTATTGCTACTTCAGGTGATATTGCATCTGCTCTGCAGGTGTTTACGAAAGGGACAATAGTTAGGGATTGTTGGTGCACTGTTAGAGTTGAACCCTGGGTCTTCCCTTGTGCCAACAGAAAGTAATACCCCATTTTTGAGTTATAGAATGACATAATGTTGAATTCTGAAGCCAAAATATCCTTGTAGAATGTTGAAGAGTTGAAGAATGTAGAAGATCATGGATCCACAGTTGAAAGTAGCAGCTAGGATCTGCAGATCATATGTACAATGGAATATATAAAAGAGAATACTTATGAAAGGACAAAAAGAGTAATGATATATGATTGTGAAGTGTGATAATTCCTTGAAGTAGCTAAATTTGTGATATGTTGTAGCTAAGATTTTGGAATGGGATCTACATCTTGGATATGCAACATGTTTATAGAAATAAAGCAATGTTATAGACCAAGAAGCTGAAAGAATTTTTCTGATGTGAAAGCTTGTTTTGTCAGCAACTTACAAAATCTTGAGATGGAAACTTGGAAGCAACCAATTCTTATCCTTTTGTATATGCACCAAGGACAATGCCAAAATAAGGGGGAGGGGAAAGTAATACCCCAATATTGAGTTATAAAATGCCAAAATGTTGAGTTCTGAAGCCAAAATATCCTTGTATAATGTTGAAGAGTTGAAGAATGTAGAAGATCATGGATCCACAGTCAGACGTAGCAGCTAGGATTTACAACAATGATCTGCAACTCATATGTACAATAGAATATATAAAAGAGAATACTTCTGAAAGGACATAAAGAGTAATGATATATGATTGTGAATTATGATAATGCATTGAAGTAGATGAATTTGTGATATGATGTAGCTAAGCTTCTGGCACAGGATATGAAGCTTGGTTATAGAGATAAAGAAATGCTATAGACCAAGAAGATGAAAGAAGATGTATGATGTGTAATCTTGTTTTGTCAGCAATTTAAAAAATGTTGAGATGGAAACTTGGAAGCAACCAAGTCTTCTTCTTTTGTATATGCACTGAGGACAATTCCAAAATAAGGGGGAGTGGAAAGTAATACCCCAATTTTAAGTTATAGAATGTCAGAATGCACTTAGAATTCCACCAAAAAGTTAGATTGAGATGGTGCTAGAATTTCAATGGCATCTCTAATGAGAAAACAATTGGGATAATAAGGACAACCACTAGATCAGTTTCCACAAAATGGGGGGAATGTAATAAAAGTAATGAGATGGTAGGTTGGAGGTAATTAAAAAATTCCCAAGATCTCATGTAATTCATTCCACATTACAAATATGTCTTATGCCTTCGTCCATCCTTTGGTGGTCTCTATCATGGGGTTGGGCACTATTTGTCATAGAGTGGGCCTCAACTACAATAATTGGGGGCATGGATCTCATCTAAAACACTCTATTTGGGCCCGTGCACTGCTTGTAATGGGGGGTCATAGATAGTGGGCACTGTCATAATATGTTAACATAATTAATTAAAATAATTTATAATTACTTAAAATAATTCATGATTACATTTCACACATTTCAATTTATTCTTATCCTTTGATGCCCCTTCACCATCCCAATGAAGTTTTCATATTGTCTTCATCATTATATATTTATTCTTCTTTTCTTATCAAACACCGTGACTTATTATCTTTTTCTTGTTCTTATCTTATCTATTATGACACATTGATGATGGGATGACTCCAAAAGTGTGGTTTTATAGGATTGAAAGATAAAATCCTATTAAATATTTATGGAGGACTTTACATGATATTGAAAAAAATTGTAACTATGTTGGATGGGCTCTCTTAAAGTTCATACAGGTTATTGTGTGTTATATCTAGTGGAAGTGTCACAATCTAGCAAATGTGTCATACTTCGTTTCCTAAAGATGCCTCATTGCATCCCTTATAACAATCACTAATTGTTTCTCTCATTTGATGGACTGTTATAGGATGTACAACCAAACATGTATTTGTTAGATCCATCTTCTTCGAGTGAGGGAAGTTCAAGTAGAATAGAGGAAAGTGATACATCTAGTAGGTCTAACAGGCGGAGATCAACTAGAGGTGACAAGATCAGAAGAAAATTCTATAGACACATGGAATTTTTTCTTTCTAAAGGGGGCCATGTTCTTATGATGATGAGAGAATAGACAAAATCGAGGTGCCCTTGATGTACAACCATATAGTAAAATGATGGGTAACCAAGGATCTTCCTCAAATAAACATTGATTTTTGTGTCAACGAAAGGATATACCAGATTGCTACATTGTCGTTACATGGTTTGGGGATATTTTTCATGGATGGAATAAAGGTCTGTTACGATAAAATAACTGAATTGATGGAGTATGTGGGACCATGTTACATCTACAAATATTGGATACAGATAATCCAATATACAAAAAGTATGCAAAGATATGGTGTGGCTGCAAATTATATACAACTTAAAGACAATGATCAAAATAAAGAAGCATCTATTTATATTGATGGAAGGACAAAAACAACGGGGAATATTGTAGGGGTTATAAATAGTACACGACCCATGACCATAAATAAGTAACCCAATTATGTATTTGAGGGGCATGAAGGAAACTCTGTATTCGTATGTGCATTAAAATCAATAGCTGCAGGGGAAATGTTGTTGATTGATTACAATTTGAATCAAGTAGATACAGATGTTGCTATTATGAGGGTGGTACATATACTTTTTTACCCAACCCGTAAGAAATGAATATTGTATTTTATGATTTTCATTTACTGTAATATAACTACACCAGTAATGTTTTCACAAACTATTGCTAGTCCGTGAACAACAATAACACATGTTTCAACATCTTTCTCATCAAGATTTTCCAAGACAATATAAGAAACATACACTGTCTTGAATATGATCCTCTAAAATAGAACTAAAAACTCATATGGTAAGATATTTAATGATAATATCGATCCTTTCTTTTCTACCACATTATGATCACTCCTCAAAGTTGTAAATATTTTGATGTTATGTTTTTTACAAGTAAATCAATTTGCATACATTTGATTTTCTTCAATTTTTTTTAATTCTTATATTGACGTTTCTTTGTGGGAGACACCAATTTCCTAGGGTGATAGGGGGAAGGAAAAAACCTTAGATAAGTCCATATATTATAAATAGGAATATCTTATTTATGAAAAAATTTATTCCTCCACCAACCCATTCCAAACAATAAGGAAGATTGTGAGAAAATCAAACATTGAACTTGCTTCCTTGATTCAGATTCAACTACGGACACAGGATATAAAGGAAAGAATTAAATCCTTTATGGAAAAAATTCAATGCTATGGGGTAAGAAAGATATTTATTTATCCCATTTATTTATTTTGGATTTTATTTTTTATACTCTTAAAAGTCCTTTATAAAAAACTCGTTATTTTTACATGAATTTTTGCAGGATTTTGATCCCCAGGATGTGCCTATAGAGGCCAGTGTTGGTATCAATTCCATTTATACATCGACACAACATCATACTATCATGCCAGTCACTCAGACCAGTGCACAATCCAAGGTCAATGTTGGTTCTACACCTGGCCCAAACGAGCACATGCCAAAATGTGCACAAGATGATGTGGATGCAGAGCATGGATTTGCATATTTTGAAGCATGCTTTCCTGGATCTTCCCATGTCACTAGAACGATAACACGATTGGTTACCTTTTTGGTAAATGATGATCTCATCCCTATGAAAATAGAAAATCTGCCATGTATTTAAGATGTGCTTTATTTACTATGTACAATATAATTGAAATTTACATATAATGTGCAATTATTTTAAACTAATGATAATATGTTTTTGCAGGAAACGACACATTTAATAAGTGCATAAATGACATGACCTTGGATATATTTGGGCCCACCATACACACCATGTATAATTCCCAAAGTTCCAAGTTAAAATATGAACTCATTAACAAGTTGGTTGGCTTGTTTGGTGAGGGCTCCTTTAGCAAATATGGAATCTCCTCAAAAGAAGGTGCATATTTAAAATATCCGTGAGACCAATATAGGGTTCATTTGAAAAAGAAACCTAATTATGATAATCCTCCAATGATTCCTAAGAGGGAGTGGAAGCCCCTACATGAATATGCAAAGGAGAAGATGCTCCAAAAAGAAGGAAAGACACCACCCGACTTAGGAAGGTATGTGACATTTCTAATAATCTAATTATGATGCTTTATCATCATCACGACATCTAATTATTTATTTGAAACTTTTCAATACAGGATCCCAGATACATCCAAAGCCACCAAGGCTAGAATAGAAAAACATGGGAAACAAAAACTTGGCCCAGGTGGTTACTCAAAAATGGTTGTACGAATTGTAAGTATAAAAAAATCAATTGCATCCAAATAATATATTGTTAACAATTTTAATTTAATTGAAGAGAAGAATCAAAATTCATTTTCTTATGAAAATATGTAGGGATTGGAGTTCAAATAAGCTCCAACACAGGAAGACCTCAATCTTAATTTCAAGCAAGTATTTCAAGTTGTGTTTGAACGTAAAAAACTCTTGGGGGAACACAACCTTCTGGCACTCAAAATGACACACAAGTAAATAAAATCAATGAACGTTGTTTATAATTAATTACTTGTACATTCTATTTTCAGCCACAAAGTAATGTGTTTGTTTGTTTTAAGCAAGAAACTAACAAAGAAACAAGTTTCCCCACTAGAGGAACATAGCCTAGTGATGGTAGAGTGCCACCCAATGAAGGTGGTGTGTAGCTCTGTACTGGAGGTATTTCATGTGATATAAAAATGTAGTATGGATTACAATTAAAAATATTTAATTGCAAATGGTGTAATAATTATAACCTTAAATGTTTCAACTCCAGAGAATATAGAGGATGAGTCTAGAAAAGAAGAGAATCATATGGCCGCATTCAAAACTACTCTGCTTTCCTCTGCTACTCAAGTAGGTACAAAAAACTCTAATGATATCTTTATTAATGAAATACTTGTAATAATAATAACAAAAATATCAATTTAACATTTCTTTCTTATTGCAGTTGATGATCCATGTCCCCCTTGCAACAACCTTGTTGTCGTGAGTACATGACCAGGTTGTCAATAAGACATTCAAAGTCTAGAATAAATGAAGGGGAAGAAGGAACTAATGACCTAATTTATGAATTCATTTCGAACAGAAAGAAACCGAAAAATAAATGATTGTACTTAGAAACATCATGTACCATATTTTGAAAACGTATTTTTGATTATAACATTTATTGAGATGAAGTATTTTGTGTCTAAATGAATGAATGTTATATGTTAATGGATGATTACTGTATGTTTTTTTATGCACAAAACCATATATGTTTCTTTATGAATTTGTTTTTTTGCTTGTGTCTATGCATGAATCTTAATGTCTTACTCTCAATTATTTTCTAGTAGATTGTTTGGGTACTGGCGAATTGAGAGTGATGTGAGGGGAGGGGGGAAATGGCCATAAGATATTCCACCTTCACATGGTTGGTCATGTTCAATAGATAATAAATTAGGATTTGGATAATCTTGGAGAAAACCTCCCTCGATCCAATAGAGCAACAACAAAGTCAATGTTGAATTCGTTGTTGCTCCATCAAATCGAGGGAGGTTTGCTCCAAGATTATACTAATCAAATAAATTATTCTTGAAACCAAGAGGAGATCATTCAGGTATTCATGCACGCAATTTTTTTTAATTATTATTTATAAATAAAAATGTTTATTAATTTATTTTATTATTTTGTTGATTCTTTAAGTGTTGATTAAAGTATTAGAACAACTACTGGAGGAGATCTATTGGAGCAGCGTTAAACAAATATCATACATGGAAAACCATCGAATATCTAGGTATTTGATATGTTGTTTCATTTCTAATTGCAATTGATTTGTATGATTGATGTGATGCTTTATATTGTGATTATGGTTCTTCCCACTCACATAGATGTATCTTCCACAAGTCAATGACAAGTTGCAGTCGAAGCTCATCTCCCTCTTCAACTTCTTCCACCATAAGAACTAATTGTGGCCCTATATTGAATGAGTCCACTCTTCCAATCCCTTATTGTAATGTACTCTTGTCTTTGAAATGAGCACATGAGGACTTAGTAGTCTAGCTACCCCTCTAGACTATAGTCCAAGGTAAAAAAATAAGGGGAATTTCAGGTGTGGAAATGTCACTAGGAGAACTAATGTTATATTATTAAAGTGACATGAGTTAAAAGGGAAAAAGGTTATGTAACTTAAAGGAAAAATTAAAATAGTAACATTAGCTAATGAAAAAGTAACTCAACAAAAAATTATGTGGTGGAGGTATAAAAAGAAGAGGGTGCCTCACTCCTCATTCATGCTATTCTCTATTGAGATCATTTGAGCTCTGTAGCTTATGTTTTGAGGGTTTTGAGTCAAGAAACCCTAGAATCCCTTCTCACACTCTACCAAAGCCCTTTTTTGTTCTCTAACCTTTCTTGCTGCTCCAACTTGTGGTTAAAATGAGATAAAAGCAAGTTAAAAATTGTTTTTGAGGGCTCGCGAGACCCGAAAGGAGGTGAAAGATCCCTCCATTCCTGGTCCAAGCTTGGCCAAGAAGGTGAAATATTCCTCCCTCGCCATTCTACTACACTACATGGTCATCACTACCAACTTTGGAAGAGACAAGGTACATATTTAAAGTATTTCCAGTAGGTGGGGCGCACTAGTTGAAGAAGAAGGGCTCGATTTGACTTGGGGAAGCCAAATCTACAACCAAACTTATTCCAAAATTCATTGACATCATCCTAGCGCCATTTTCTAGTAGTTAGTGGAGAGTTCAACTTGATTATCAAATTATTGTGGACTAGTGATGCCACCAGAGTCTCCCCGAGACCTGTCCGCGCCTACCAGGACCTTATCTCCTTGGCCCGAAGAGTCAATTTCTCTCACAACTCCTCTCGGGAGTCTTTGTCACCCACAGGATACTCCTCGATGATCTCCTCTTCGCATATCGGGAGATCGAATCTTGCGATATCACGAGGCTCGCAACACTGTTCTCGTGTTACTCAAAATGCCGAGTCCCGAATGCCGATGAGTCAATGGTCAACGACTTCGTGTATCGGGGATTTCCCTATCGGGAAATAGGCAGTTACGATGTCGCGTGTCTCATGCAACACAAAACCCCGATCCCCGATGCGCCTATTTTCCGATGTAAATCCACCTGTCCTTCACTCGTTCATGTGGTCCCACGCTGCCACGTCACTTCGGGATTTCGCGAATCGCGAATCCACGATACAAAGTTTCCCTGTTGCCAGAAACCCCGAATGTCGAAACCCCGATTCTTTGGATTCGTACCACCTGTCCCTCCGACAATCGACGGTTCCCATGGAATCGGGAAATCGCTACTCGCAATTTCGACGTGCATGCAACGCTTGCACTCGCCAACCCCGATATGCCGATATGCGATGGCAAATGAGTTCCACTGGCGCTCGAAGGTTAAATCCCTCGCTACTTTTCCCAGATCCGACGGTCTGCGGAACTTCGCGATTCCCCCCAGAAAATTTCAAGTCGTCGATTCTCTTCCTCTTGAGGAATACTCCGGCTCTCCAAGGCTCTGCCCTATTTGAGCTTTTCCTGGGTCTGTTCCCACAACAAACACAAAGGAACTATTCCTCCTGAGCTTCAGCAACTCTGAGATTCCTCAAAGACTTCTACGTAAGCTGCTTACACTCGACCTTCAACCACTTTCAAGGGTTGAATTAAGCTAGACTCTATGTCCCCCTGACAATAGTAGCCCTGTTCTCTTTTTCTCAGGCTCGTCTCTAAGACTTCAGGTTCGACCTGCACTTCTCCTGCACGGCTCGAACAACCCAATTCAACCCCTGACAGATGTGAATGAGAGTTTAACGGCCCAGCCTCCTCAACACACTCTATGCGGAGGAATTCGACTGCACTCTATGCATGAATCTCCTGGCTCAAACCGAGAAACAATTTGAACTTATTTCCTCATTCTCTCAGGTTCCGAACCTTCCATGCAATCACATATGCATCATATAGAAGAAAGGCATAAAAAGAAGCAAGCATGCAGCAACATAATATCATCACCACACACAAAACAAACACAGCCATAGAATTGAATCAAAGTCTTTCTTCTATTAATTCAATCTGTACATGGGTGTTCTTCACAAGTTCTTTGCTTGCTCTCTCTCCTGTATGAATGAGAATGAATTACAATGTACAAAGGAGGGTGCCTATATTTCGTTTTCCCTCTCGAAAGCAAAATTGTCTAATCTACAGTTAATTCCTACCTAACAGCATTAAAACCATTAAATGCCTTCCTATCTATAATACATTACAAGTGCGCTTCTTATGAATGCTTTCATTCAAATGGTGGCACAACAACTTTCCAAAGTATTTCAAAAATATATGTGTTGGCGCTGTCCAACTGTATGTTATTTACTCTACACGCTGGCTCGCTTGATCAATTGTAGATGCTCCTGCATCATACTCCTCGGCTCAAAAAGATTTCATGGGCTCCTGTCCATGAGCTCCTACACGGTGTGACCATGCCTCTGTATCACTGCATCTGGTTCCCAGCTAGCATCCTCCACTGGGTGGTTCTTCCATTTCACCAGGTATTCAAAATACTGCTTTCTCCTGGTCTTCTGGCCTGCTCTTTTATCCAGTATGCACTCCATCTGCGGCTTCTGTGAAACTGGTAATTGTTTTTGCCACTGGATCAATGGTTGTTCATCAGTTCCAGCTCCTTCATCCTCGGTCCTGTAGGGGTATAAATCCGAAATATTGAAAATCGGAGATATCCCGATGCCCTCTGGCAACTCAAGCTCATATGCATTCTCCCCGAATTTCTTCAG
>SNQJ01S0067567.1:135806-161488 GCA_010110895.2 Picea sitchensis | reverse complement strand
CCTAGTTAGAGGATAGGGGATCTCATCACGAGCCAGCCTATTAGGTCCATGGGCATCTAGCGGTATGACACTACTAGCAGTTGGTCACCACGCCAGGGTAGTGGCTCTTGGTGGCATTTCCAAGAGAAAGGGGGTCTCATCACGAGCCAACCTTCACATTTCTATGAAATTCTTGTGGGTAACATTGCCACCACTGGTTACAACGCCGGGGCAGTGTCCCATGACTAGCTTCTTGAAAGAAAAAGCAATAAAAAGAAATATAAAAGGCATGAATGGGCTTAGAAACATTTGCATCCACGAAACATGTAGCTCACCCTCTACAGAGGCATCCACAGGTAAGCCATACATTTCCCTGCTATTATTGCACCCCTTTCCCAGGCATCCCTTATCCACTTCACCCACTCACATGGCTTGGATTTGATCTCTCCCAGAAGCACCCCACATCCAGTGAGCGTTAACCCAATAGGAAGACATGTCAATTTCTTCAAACTTGGCTTGCATATTAGTATAATGTCTTTTAGCACTTGTCTGGGTGAAAGGGGTTTTATGCACATGTTTAATAAAATTGATGATTATATGTGATTGAAATTTCTATGATCCCTGTGACTTATGATCCCATGGAGGGCGTATCTGTTGATGTGCATGACCATACCCAACAGACAAGTACCATTATGGACAGGTACACATGGGGCGATGATTGGTTCGGACCTCCATGGGGCTGAAATCCCATCAGATGGATGTTGAGACCCCCAACAGGGGGTAGAGATAGGTCAGAGGGTTTTCACCAGGGAAGAGGAGGACGTTCCACCAAAGGAATCTTAGCAGACCTGTACCCAAGGGGGTTGTGCCCTTTCAACCACGACGTTCGCCTTGGAAGGCCCATGAAGTCACCCAAGACACTCATGGCATCATCTAGTGCTTGTGGAGGTTTTGGGAGGCAGTTGTGGCAGCTTCTAGAGGCCCAAGGAGGCCTAACATTTTTCTCCAGGAAGCCAACGTTGCCCTAAAAAGGGATAACTTCTCCCTAAAAGGGCATGACGTCTTCATTTATGCTTGATTTAGGGTTTTTATCATGACATTTAATGTAAAACAATATTATTATTTATTTTTGGCCTTGTCGGCCTTTTGTGACCTAAAATGTAATTAAGGTCATTGGTATGGTATAAGTAAGAGAGATAAAACTCTCTTTTGTTCATCATCTTTCACTCGCACTTGTGTGAGGTCTGAAATTTGCGCCCTCCTTTAGGGTTTTTGGTTGAAATTACTAGTGCGCACTTGTTGAAGGAGGCTTATCTTGGCTATTTTTGGCAATTTTCTTTGTGGAAGGTTTACAACTAGGGTTTTGCTTGATCAATTCTTGGTAAATGTAAGTGAATTTATGAAATCCTTCCATTACACGAATGATTACAGTATTTTTAATTGCATTTTGTTAATAAATTGTTGGAATAAACCCTAGGAAATAAGCACATGTTGGTGTCCTTATTTTAATTCCCTGCTAAGATTGTGCCAAGAATTTTTTACCTATTGAAGACATTGTTAGGGCCTTTCCATTGCAACACCCTACCTTTGTTCTTCAACCCTAGCCGTTTTCATCTTTTCATTGAGCTAAAGAAGGAGGAAAACACACTAAGGCCTAGGGTTACCACACCTTAGTGAGTCATTTTCCCCTAGGGTTTGATGTTTGAAGCCTTGGCTCAACAACACTTCACCATCAAATTCTCTTGTCTTTAGCCCTAGTATTATCATTTGTCCCTTCAACTCTTGCTACTACCTATTGACTCCATTGCCCTATGAATGCACTAGTCTAAGACCTTTTACTTGTGTGTTTTTTATCATAACTTCCAAAATATTTGAACAACTACTAATACCTTCTAACCCTAACCTACTAACCCTATTGTTGCCATTATCCACTTGATTTGAAGTTATACTTTGCAGCAGTTTATACTTCTTTAAAGAAATTGAAAGATTGGTTAAAGTGCAGTAGTCTTTGCTTCTAATGAATGTTGATATTGTGACATTGATGATAAATCATTCTTGCTTATTGTGAATGTTATTTAAAAGAATTTATTTTGAAGTAACACATTGTGATTGTTGCTATTATACATCATTGATTGCTTCATCAATAATATTAGTCAATTGCTTTATTTCAAAAAGTCTCCAATTATATGAAATACTAACCAACAAGTGATCTTGCAAATATATAGTTTCTTGTTGCTTTGTTCCGGGGAGTTACACTTCTAGTTGTTATTATATTTATTGGTTGTTTAACCGGACTTTCTTATTAGTGGTGATTTGTGAGGGGGAAACTTTTACTTAGCCTTAAACCTTTGCCTTCTCAAAACCACAGGTCACCGAGGACGTCTCCCCTTAGCCTACCACCCTAAATAGAAAGAGTTATCCTAATGAGGTGACAGTGATAGGATAGTCTCCAATTGTGTCAGTTTTCCTTCCTTTACCTTTCCTTTACATCCAAGTACAAACTGTGTGATAACACATTGTACACGCACACACTCACAAAAACACATCAAAAGTCATGTTTGTCTCACCTCTAGTTGATCTCCACCTATTAGACCTACTAGATGATTCACTTTCCTCTATTCTACCTTAACTTCCCTCACTCGACGAAGATAGATCTGACAAATACTTGTTTGGTTTTATGTTCTACAACACTCCATCAAATGAGAGAAACAGTCAGCAAGTGTCATAAGGGCTATGATGAAATGTTTTGAGGAAACCACAAGAACATAATAGTACAAGTGAATTTTGTTGTTACAATTCAATTCTCAACCCACTCATTTTTTTTCAAACTTGAGAATAAAATACCACAAGTGAGTTCGTGCTTCATGGATTGACACAGACCATAATTTTAAGACAATGGAAGTGTCAGGTTGTTATATTAAAGATTTTTAATTACCTGAAAACACTGAATTGTCAAACCAGGGTAAGTGAACTTAGAGCTGCTACACTATATGTGCTGATAAGATTCTAATTCCTATCTAAAGGTTATTCTGAGAAGAAAACACAAACATACTCTTAGAAACTGAACCCTAATGATTATCTTGAAACTAATCATCTCTTGTCTAATTCATCAAATGGAAACAGTTCTGAGTTTAAATACATGTATTTCTATTTCTAATTTAATATAATCACCCAAGACTATCTACCATTATCTTAAACATCTAATCATCATCATATCTATCTAAACCATAAAAGAGAGATCATTTTAAAAACCTTTTAATCTAAGCATCAGAACAATTCTAAATCTAACACAGATGAAACAAATAAATGTCCTATTTTACCCTATAGGTACTGGAAGCTTCCTTTAATCCGACTATAAGCTAGCTATCCTAACAAAACAGAGTAAGTCTAAACTCAAATTCTCTTTAAATCATGATCAACTTGAAAACTAAAAAACAAAGCAAATCTAGGTTAAGCACTTGGTTCATTCTTCAAATTCTACAGGGATAAATAACACACTCAACATTCATCAATCTATGAGATAATATCAAACTGAAAAATGATCTAACCGAAAAATGGCTAAGCAAGAATTTAACAGAGTAATTCCAAGTTCAAAAACTAACTCACATGCAAATTCTAAAATTAAAAATAAACTAACTCTACTGTGGAAAAAAGACAGCGAATTGAACCTGTTGGTGGGCCCAACCAAGAGGTGCAATCACCCTAAAACGAAACCAGAGCTACTCAGATTATTCCATGCAAAAATTGTTTCATACTTCATGCTCCATAATTCATAAAACAAACTCAAATCATTTTAACAACGAATAACATAACGCATAGCAAGTTGTATTATCAAAAATCTATTCACATAGCATATTGTAACCAACGTTTCTTGAGATCGATCCCCGTTTATATAGATCCTCCCCAAAATAGTTTTAAACAAAGGTGCATTAATCTAAACGGATCTTAGATCCGAAAATGACTCATAGTCAGTTAAAACGAACTTCACAACTTCATGACATGCAGTGTCAAGAAGCATGGATCATAAAGCATTCTAATAAAATAGTTCTACAATCTCGCCCTGAGTCAGCATATTGAGTTATGACTCAATCAATTATATGAATCAGACTGTCAATCCACTCTGGCCATCTCATTCAAGTCTTTGGCATCTCCACTAAGTGTGAGCCGGTACTTGGTACTGATAAGTTATGTTTCAAAGAAACAAGTACCTAACTCATGTCACGTTAGTATCAACATTAGTTTAAAATATGAAAATACATTAAAAATAACTTGAATCATAGGAATACCTTGAATAACCCCATTTAGTTGTAAAAGGATGTCAAATGTGTCATGGTAAGGCCAGAAGGAAATGATACTAGATATGAAAATGGGGGTATATTTGACATGATATAGGAAAAAATATAGTCAAAAATGGAGACTAATAAGAAGATGGAGATTTGATCCAACAAAGAGATGTACAAACATAATGGATTTAGGATTTGTGATACTCATGGGATAATCCTATAATGGTTCATTAGAACCATATCCCCTAACATTTGAGGCTGAATGGAGGAAACTCAAAATATAAATCAGTCTAGAGGAAGAACTAGAAGAGGACATGGATTGAATAATGTGTTACTTCCTAGAACAAGGGGGTCATCATGATGACCTAGATGATATTGTCTGATTGTTGATATGGGACTATCTAGATTAGCAATGTTGTCAGGGTCTCATGGAAATGGAGGTGGTCCTCTGTGTCTACACTAATCTGGGGTTGTAAAAAGGATCTCTATATGATTTCCTCTTGGTTCCCCTAGTAGATGTGAGCACTGTAAAAAAGGAAGTGATATGCTAAGTGGAAGTTGGTCTAGGATGTAGATGTGGTTGCAGGATGAGGGAGTGGAATTGGAGGGCCTCATATAAGTATAAGGCCAATCATTGTACTAGAAATCATCCAACCAAGTTATAAGAAGACAAGAACTAAATCAAATCATCCCTAGGCATATTCATTGTCAAGATTCATTATGTTCATGAGTACTTCTTTTGGTTCTTGAGTTTGAGATCAGTCTGAGTGTTTTGTTTAGACATTTCCAGATTGACATTAGGGGGACCATATTCAAATATTCAATTCAAACATTAGTACTACTTTTAGTAGGTTTTCCATGCATGCATGCAACGCTTGGAGCATTAATGGAGGGTGGTTTCTTCAAAAGGGTACTTTCCAATTTTGCAATTTGATATTTTGGGGAAGTTTATATGTTTAGAAACTTCCTATTTTTAATGAAAGTTCATGGATAATTTAATAAAAATAGAGCTGAGGTGATAATTCACTACAATACTTGATGTTTGATAAATTGACTTCCCTTAAAAACATGTTTACAAGAACAATTATATTGAAGTACTTAAAAATTCCTTAATTGTAAATTTTGGAAGGTGGGAGGAAACATAGAAAATAAGGAAAATGCTAAGGTCTAACCAGTGTAGTCCAGACCTATGAAACTTCAAAGATATTTATGTGCATAAATAAGAGAAATAGATGATGAAAATTTTTACCTACAATGAGAGGTAATTTTGATTTCCTCTGCAATAGAGGAAGAAGACACATGACCAATGAAAGATCTAACCTGATGAACATAAATGGAGACCCACGAGACCTAACCCATTAAAGAACACAAAATTAGGCTCATGTTAATGCTAAGAAAATATGTTAAGAAGGGACATGAACCAAACATAATGCCATAAATGTTGTAGAGATATAGATACTAAAGGTTTTTGCATTCATTAGAAATGGTTATGATGCAATGATGCTTATAAATTTGTAGCTAGATGCATGAATCCCTAACGACCAGACTCGTTGCATTTAGAATGACACTCAACACAAATATTAATAAATATTTCAAAGATACCTATAGTTGAAGTTGAAGAAGACTACTATTTGTTCAGATATCATGGAGAAAATCATGGGTAGTGTTAGTAGGGCACCTGCATGCAAGGCATTGCAAACATGTGAAAAGGTTTTAGAGAACATGTGTAAGGTCTTAAAAAGATTGTGTGAGAGAAACCAATTTATGACATTATGCCGAGATAACTAGTGAGAAACAAACTTATTTTTTTTATAAATATGTTTTAGATGCAGGAATAAATCTATACAAACACTGGGTACTCCCTAGGGTGAATCAATTAGCTTGGGGGACAGTACCAAAGTGTTGCTTGAAGGGAGAAGTACACATACTAACATGGGGGTATAGTCTATCTTGTAACACACTTTGTGTAAATCCCTCAATCAAGTGGGACATTTATGTTATGTGTTTTCTTTTGTAGGTCTTTGATTTTTTTAGCAAAATCTTTTCATTGCTCTCAAGACCTCTTTGGGCGAGCATCTGAAAGGTTCATAGTCAAGATTTTATTTTTTTCTAGCTACTAGCCTCTGGGCCTTCAGCCCCTTCTTCCCATGAAGTGAGGGACAACCCCTTCTTGGGTCAGTACACCCAAAAAACCCAAACGGTGAGGAGATGAGGGGATGAAGTGTGGAAATTGACAATTATGGTTGGGAATGGTACGATGAATTTTCAAAAGGACCTCCCAGTAGCATACCTATCCCTAAGGGTGACCCACTTACTAGGGCGCAATGTCAACCACCAAGGTGAAATAGGGAAAAGAGCATAATGTCCAAGTAAATGTCACATAATCAAAATCATTAATAGATGCAACAAATTCAAATGCCTCAAATATTGAAATGACACTCACCATAATACCTGACTAGTACCTCATGGAGCAAGACCCAATGTCTTCCAGAGGCCAGCTGATGTGGTGGATATCGTTGTGACAATCTTGGATTTTTTGTCTGTACAAGTAGACACTACTGGTCAAGCTATCTCTCGGTACTCAATGGTTGAAATATTGTTACTACAAAGAGTATTATATTTATTATTGAGTTATTTTTCATCATATCAATCCCCTTTTGTGGATTTATCATGTTGATCTTTGTACTTGACGAAATCCCCTTTTACAGATTGGTCAAACCCTAATTATATTATGCAAATTAAGAAGTCGCCCCCCAGGCCTAATTAAAGTGGTTTTAACCACTAAGAAGAGAAGTCGGTTGTGCCTAGTGAAGAGACACTTTTCTAGCACCTGGCAACTAGTATAAATAAAGGAGGCTAGCACCTCATTATCTCACTCACTCATTCACTCATCAAGTGTGCAAGTTTGGTAGTTGTGGTTGCGAGAAGAAGGAAGAGAGAGGCGCATTGCTCAGTGTTGGATATTCTCTAGTGTTTTGGTTTATTGTCTTTGCATTGTATTGGCTATCTATATTAAGGAAGTTTTTGTTGGGTTTTCTCCCCCATGAGGGTTTCCCAGGATAAATGTTGTGTATCTTGTGATTGTGTTTCTCTCAGTGATCCTACATATGTTATTGTTATCTAGTAAATTGAAAAGAAACCTAATAATAGCTTAAAACTTAACATGGTATCAGAGCTAAGCTGAAGAGAGCACCTTTCACTGGATAAGCAAAAATGTCACTATTGTCATACAAGAAAATTAGGGCTTTTATTAAAGAGGAATTTTAGCCTAAAACTCATCAAGGAAGTGTGAACTACCCTAGTGAACTCTTTGGCAACCTAAGTGCACTTTTCTAATGGACAAAACTCCCAAAAATTGAAACCCTAGTTTTCACTGGTACCAGAAAACCAAGAAACCAGAACCAGTACCAGAAGTACCAATCCATATTTCTGCAGTCCCAGTTTGAAGGGGTAAAATTTGGATTTTTTGAAATCCGACTGCACTAGGATACTCGCCTCAACCAAGCGCACCTCCTAATAAGTTCAGATTTAAATTTTGATCATTTTCATTTTTTGGTCATTTTCCCAGCTCTAGGTCAATATGTCTGCAAGCACTAAGCTTGTTGACAAGATAGAAGGTGTGGATAAATTTCTTGCCTCAAATTATAGGATTGCACTCATTCTTGAAGAGAATGACCTAACAAGATTCATTAAATAAGATGTACCATAACCTACCGATGCTACAACTAAAGCAAAACACCAAAAGGACACGGTTAGGGCCAAATTAATCATTGCAGACTCTATTAAAGATCACTTGATCCCTCAAGTGGCTTCAAAGAAAACTCCAAAAGAAATGTTTTATTCCCTAACTAGAATGTATGAAGGAAAGAACATCAACCGAAAGATGAATCTAAGAAATCAACTCAAAAGTACAAGGATGCAGAAAGGAGAAACGATTCATGAGTATTTCTCTAGAATATCACAATTCAAGGAACAACTATAAGTAATTGGTGATACTCTAGATGAATATGAACTCATAATGACAACTCGTAATGGTCTCACAAGACCTTGGGATGCGTTCATCCAAACAATTTGTGCCAGAAAGTAGGAACTACATTTTGAGAGTATGTGGGAAGAATGTATTGAAGAACAAGCAAGAGTAGCTAACCGAGAAGCAATAATATCAAGAGATGAAGATCAAGCCCTAGTTGATCATTCAAAAGGAGGAAGGAGGAGGTCTCACTTCCAGAATTAAGCTCATCAACATAAGGAATGCCATTCCCCAAAGAGATTCAACAACTCTCATAAAGAATCTCACCCTCCAAGGAAATTCCATAAGTTTCAGAAAGGTTAAAGAAGAGAAAGAGATTTCTCCTCTTATCAATGTTATCATTATGATAAGATGGTACATATTGCTAAAAAAATTATAGATAAGAGAGAATAATACAAGAAGAGAAACAAAAGGCACCAATGCCCATGCCCATAAGATGAAGGATGTATTATATGTACCAAGTTTGACAAAGAACTTACTTTCTATCTCAGCGTTAGATAAGAAAGGCTTCAAAGTTGCTTTCAAATATGGAGAAGTTCTTATGTGGCCTAAAGGAAAAACCATAGAAGATTCAATTGCTATTGGAACAGAAGAAGGTGGCTTGTATAAGCTAAAAGGTCACTCGGAAGCATCCTTGACTCATTCCATTGAGAGTCCATGTGAACTTTATCATAGAATACTAGCTCACATCAACTGCATTAAGGCATTACCATATGTGAGCAAGGCAATCACGGGTATACCAAAATTCAAGGTTGACCATGAAGGTGTGTGCAATGAATGTGCACAAGGAAAGAACATCAAGAACGCTTTCCCGAAGAGCGATAGTAAAGCAAAAGGATTCACTCATATGTATGTGGCCCAATTCCATAAACCTCCATTAGTGGGTATGTATACTATGTATCATTTATTGATGACTATTCTCTCAAAACTTGGGTGTACTTCTTAAATTATAAAGATGAAGTGTTTGGAAAATTCAAGGAATTCAAAGCCCTGATAGAGAATCTCTCTGAAAGAAAGATCAAGACACTTAGGTCAGATAATGGAGGAGAATACACCTCAAAATAGTTTGTAAACTTCTGTAAATATGTCAGGATCAAGAGGGATCTCATCACTCCCTACAATCCTCACCAAAATGGTGTGGCATAAAGAAAGAACAGAACTATAATGGAAGCAACGAAGACTATGATCCTCGATCAAGATCTTCCAATGCAATTATGGGCATAAGCAACAAGAACAACAGTATATGCACATAATATATTATCCCATAGTGCTCTTGGCCTCAAAACCCATGAAGAGATGTTCTCCGGAAAGAAACTAAAAGTAAGCCATCTCAAGATATTTGGTTGTCCAATATTTGTACACATTCCAAAAGAGAAGAAAACCAAGTTGGACCCTTTAGGAAAGAGGGGAATATTTGTTGGATATTGTGAGGTCTCAAAGGCCTTCATAATTTATATATCAGGTTACCATAATATTGATATCAACAGAGATGTAACCTTTGATGAATATGCAACACTCAAGAAATCAAGAAGATGCCATATTGAAGAAGTATATGAATAAGAACATGTAGCTCCCAAAGTTGCAGAACCAGTGATGGAAGTTGCAGTTTCCCCCAATGATGAGATTCATGAAGATCATGATATAATATAATCTCAAGAACCTCCCCAAATGACTATCTCTCACAAGAGAAAGTCAGCCTGGGAAAGGGAACTTATTCAAGATGGAGAGAAGTATGGTGCCCCTGAAGGAACCATGAGACAAGTCAAGAAACCAAAGCCATTCTCCAATTATATGGCTTTGATGTGTGATCTCTTAGAGAAGGAACCTAATTTATTTGAAGAATCCATTCAAAAGAAACAATGGGTAGATGTCATGACAGAAGAATAGAAAACCATTATAAAGAATGATGTATGGGAAATAGTTCCCAGAATGAAGAGAAAAGATGTGGTATCTTCCAAATGGCTATATAAGATAAAACATGTTGTTGATGGAAGTATTGAGGAATATAAAGAAAGGTTTGTAGCTCGTGGATTTTCTCAAAAGGAAGGAATTGATTATGAAGAGATGGGTGCTCCTGTATCCATATACACTTCAATCAGAACCATCATATCCCTTGCAGCTAAGATGAAAAGGAAGTTACACCAGATGGATGTGAAAAGAACTTTCTTAAATGGTGTCATTGAAGAGGAAGTATGTATAGAAACAACCTCATGGGTTTGAGGTTGAAGGTAGAAAAACACATGTCTACAAATTGAATAAGGATCTGTACAGATTGAAACAAGCTCCTAGAGCTTGGTATGGAAGATTTGACAGTTTCATGACGAGCTTGGGCTTTACCAAGAGTAAAGTTGATTCTAACCTTTGCTTAAAGGTTATGAATGATGATCCTGTTATATTGTTGTTGTATGTGGATGATTTATTTCTAACTAGAGAAGAAAATCTCATCACTGATTGTAAGAAGAAGCTTGCTACAGAATTTGAGATGAAAGACTTAGGCCTAATGCACTATTTCTTAGGTCTTGAGGTCTGGTAGAGCCCAGAGAAGATCTTCCTTAACCAAGGGAAATATGCAGTTGAAATACTGGAGAGGTTTGACATGTTGGAGTGTAAATCCATGAATACACCCATGGAAACAAAGTTGAAGCTCTTGGTTGATACTTTGTCAGAGTTGGTTGATGCTACATTGTACAGACAGATCATTGGATCATTGATGTATCTGACAAACACCAAGCCAGATATATGTTTTGTTGTGAACACCTTGAGTCAATTTTTGGTAGAACCCGGAAATTTTCACATTGTTGTTGCAAAACATGTGATGAGATACCTTAAGCGTACATTGGATTTTGGTCTCAGTTATAATGGAGATCATAACTTTAGACTGAGTGGATATACCAATTCACATTGGGATAGAAGTGTCTCTGATAGAAAGAGAACCTCATGATGTTGTTTCAGTCTGGGGCCAGCCATGATCTCATGGAAAAGTAGGAAGAAATCAATTATTTATCTCAGCACGACAGAAGTAGAATACATTGTTGCATGTTCTGTCAGTTGTGAAGCCATATGGATTCATAAGTTGTTGACAGGTTTATTTGATCTGGAGATGGAAGCAACCGTGATTCTATGTGATAACCAGAGTTGCATAAAAATGACAGAGAACCATTTGTTCCATGACAAGTAAAAACACATAGAAATCCAATATCACTACATTCGTGATATGGTGCAGAGAGGAGCCATAAAGCTCCATTATGTTGGCACGGATGAGCAGGTTGTAGATTTTTTGACCAAGCCTATGTCTTTTGTAAAGTTTGAGCACTTTAGAGACAATCTTGGTGTAGTCTGAAAGGACATCCCTTGAAAGGGGGAGTAGTGTTGATGCCAACCTCGTGCTGAATATTTCCATCTTTGTGTTGATGTTGATGAGATTTCAGCCTCATGTTGAATATTTCCAGCTTCGTGCTGATGTTGATGAGATGCCAGCCTTGTGCTAAACATTTCCATCTCAGTGCTGATGTTGATGAGATTCCATCTTCGTGCTGAATATTTCTAGCTTAATGTTGATGTTGATGAGATGTTAGCTTCGTGCTAAATATTTCCAGCTTAGTGTTGATGTTGATGATGCTCCAACCTTCGTGTTGTGATGTTGTTTTTTTTGATATTGTATCAGCCTCATGTTGTTATTGATGATTATGATGTATTATTGTTATACTAATCCATGTTGATGCAGATGATGATGATGTCATTCCAGCTCTTTGTTGTGGATGATGATATTGATGATAAGAAAAACTTATGATGATTTATAGATATGTCAGTCAATGTTCCAGATATTGTTGGTGTTGTTTCCCTCTCTCTCTCCTGATGATGTTGTAGAATACCCTTCTTGCTAAGGGAGAGTGTTGAAATATTGTAACAACAAAGAGTATTCTATTTATTATTGATTTATTATTCATCAGATCAATCCCCTTTTGTGGATTTATCATGTTGGGATTTGTACTTGAACAAATCCCATTTTGCAGATTGGTCAAACCCTAATTATATTATGAAAATTAATAAGTCGGCCCCCAGGCCTAATTAAAGTGGTTTTAACCACTAAGAAGAGAAGTCGGCCCTACCCAGTGAAGAGACACCTTTCCAACACTTGCCAGCTAGTATAAATAAAGAAGGCTAGTGCCTCATTATCTCACTCACTCATTCACTTATCAAGTGCACAAGTTTGGCAGTTGTAGTTGGGAGAAGAAGGAAGAGAGAGGCGCATTGCTCAGTGTTGGATATTCTCTAGTGTTTTGGTTTATTGTCTTGGCATTGTATTGGCTATCTATATTAAGGAATTTTTTTTGGGTTTTCTCCCCCATGAGGGTTTCCCAGGATAAATGGTGTGTATATTGTGATTGTGTTTCTCTTAGTGATCCTACCTATGCTATTTCTATCTAGTAAATTGAAAAGAAACCTAATAATAGCTCAAAATTTAATAGTCTACAACTTAAGGGCCTCGAGACATCATCTCCTTAGTTATCACACAAAATGGGGATAACATCTGGCTCCTACCTGGGGACATGTACTCATCGTATAGTGCATGAGAACCACAACATCTCCTGGAAGAACTGTGCCTACTATGAAAGAAAACATTGTAAAATATAGGGTGGTTCTATCACCCTTCGTCCATATACATCAAAACCAAAAATGAAACTAATCTAGAAAAGAAAATCATAGAATTTTTTTTTTTTTAATTTCTGAACTACACCTAAAATCAATATGCAAGTAGAGAAAAATGAAATATGAAATGAAGCTAAGCTACCATGAGAAATCATTATGAAAATGCAAGGAAAGAAAGATGACCTGCCTACTTACTTGGGGCTTTGGGGCCCTGAAGATTAGTTCCTGAAATGTTAGGTGAAATAGGCATATAATCAATCATGAAATGAAGCTTGTGGATATGGGCAGGAGGGAGGAAATCATGCTGGAGAGAGAAACCATCGGCCTGATCATCCTGCGTAAAAGTGTAGCCACAAGCCTGATCAATCCATCTCTAAAGAGGGATACCATATGTAAACGATGGCTCATATTCATATTCACCTAGAAAATCATTGCTCCCCAAAGGATGAGAAAGGATAAGAGATCCCAAGAAAACCTTAAGATTCCCCGAAGAAGAGGAAACAAGATAAGGGAGGACCTCAAGTCCTAAGAAGGACTTTTTTCCCACATCCAAAACATGTTGCTTCTTCCTCTGTAAATATTTCTGAAGGGACCCAAGATGAAAAGACTATTTCTCTATGGTACGAGTCGTTGAATTCTTTGGAATGGCCACATACTGGTATCCATCTAAATCAAAGGACAATGGTGGCTGAAAATCCTCATAGAACAAGCCTGCATCCCCAAAAGGATCTGCATCACAAATCCCACAGGATGACTGAAAATCACCCTGAAAATGTTGCGACATGTCATCCTCAAATGGGAGGAAAAATTATGTAACCAGGTCATCATCAGGTTGCCAAGAATAGGAATCATATACACATGAAGACCAATCCTTTAAAGCTGACAACTCAACCCCCTTTGCTTGAGAGCTACCCTCAATGTCGTAAATGGGTTCTCTATAAAAAATGAAACGACCAAAATTCCATGTGTGTCTCCTAGTCTATATGAAATTTTATATGTGCACATCAACCATATCCAAGGTTTCTTTCATATGACCAGCAGTGTGAGTAAAAATGACCATCTCTTTGTCTTCATGTGCAGGAAGAACATAGGCTATGACGACTTCAAATGGATCTCCAAAACCTTCATCATTGAGACTAATTTCTTCTTCAAATTCATGAAGATGAGGAAAGCAAGGCTGGACAACCTCACCTTCATCAAGCGGGAGCAAAGATAATGATGTCTCAACATGTTGTGGTTCGTCATAATTCTTCTTTCTCTTTATAGGCATGTTCCTCCATCACCTCTTCATCACAAGAGGTTTGATCCTCAATACAGATTGCTTTATTTTCCCTTTTCCAAAAGGGTATATCGCATCCAAGGGATCCTCTAATACTTCTTCACTTTTGAAGTCATGGAATAAAGTATCATTAAGATATTCAAAAGGGTCACAACTCATCACATTCTCTTCTTTATGTGCAGGAGGAGAAGAGGACTAGATGTATTCATCAAGTGGAAGGGGAGGTATAATCACTTCATCTTCATAAAATGTCTCATCCAAATATTCAACATGAGAAACTTCATTAGGACCCTCATCTATAGGAAAACCTTCTCTGCAAAGAGTGTCTTTGACCTCTTGGAAAGTATCTTGTAGATTTTGGGTAGTGGGTTGACAGTGCCTGAGAAAATCCTCAATGAGATTTGTAGAAGATGGGATACTCTTTGGATTACATGAGTGTGAAAGCAAATTCCTTTGACTTGATTCCAGTGAAGATACAAAAATTTTCATCAGCACGTCTTCATGTAGCACATTTAAGCTCGAATCATACTTCATATAATTCAGGACATGGGTTACCTCTAGAGCTGGATCACCATCAAATTTAGGGAAATTTTCCTTCCACTCTATAGAGAAATTATTTGGATATCCGAGGATATTCTGAACATCAAAAGAAGGATACACCCGATAGAATGTCCATGGTAAGTATCGTGAGCCCATGGTTCCATTACTTAGGGTAATACCTCAATGGAGTTGCTAGATGAGATCAAGGCTCATCAAAGGATGGAAAGGGTAATCAGGGAAAGGTTGGTTCTTGGAAGGTGGAGTCACCAAATGAACTTCAAGAGAAACTCATCAAGGGTGGAAGGGGAATGTCCTTCAAGTGGATTCGCAAGGCAAGTTAGGGGTAAATTTTTTGGGATGGTAGCTTGCCAAAGTGTTGTTAAGTTTTGGAAGAGGATTCAAAATACTCCTTGGAAACAACGCCAAAATGTTATCGCACAAGTTGTAGGTTGGGAAAATCCCAACCCAACCACAAAATGACAACAAATAACATAACACTTACCCACTGTCACCTTAGGCAAGTATTCACGTCACTTTAGAGATGAAGGAATCACCTCAAGGGATGAATTCCGATGACCCTGGGGGAATGAGATGGAAAGTGAAGAGATGAAGGAGGTTCCCCATATAGGTCAATATACTAAGTGCGAAAAGTCTTGGGAAAGAGTCTTCATGGTATACAATGGTTTCCAAGAGGTATGATTACCCACAAAGGGTGATTGTACCTGTTAGGTGTTTTATATGTACTAAAAAAGACACTAAACTACCCTCAATTAAATTGTCAACCCGGGGTAAGTAAACTTAGAGTTGTAGAAAAATATATGCCAAAGGGTAAACTTAGAGTTGTAGAAAATATATATGCCAAAGGTAAAAGGTTGGTAGGAGTATAGTCTAACTATGTAAAGCAACTATCTAGGGCTAATCTACCTCAAGCAAACCTATCTAATGAACAAACCCTACTAAGCAAATTGAAACTAGGTAACCTAAGTACTTTGGGCCAAGGACTCCATGGATAGTTCCTAAGAAAGTTTTAATGAAAACTTTAATGAAAGCAAACTAGTTCTTGATAGTAAGCAAAGGTAAACTATTAAGCATATTAAGCAAATGATGAGCAAACTACTTTAACTTGCCAACCTACATTCAATGAACAACTACCCTATGAAAAGCAAATAACAAGAAAAGTAAGCAAAAGCACCTATTCAACCTATTAAAGCAAATAGAAAAGCAAGCAAAACACCTAACTAACCTATTAAAGAAAATAGACAAGAAAGCAAAAGCACCTAACTAACTTTATTAAAGAAAATAGACAAGCAAGCAAAAAGAGCATAAAGCAAAGACAAGTAAGCAAAGACTTCATTGAACAACTACTCAAAATTTCTTAAGAGGCAAGTGGAACTAAAATGCCTTAATGCAAACCATATTTCTAATGCATGAAAGGAAATTAAATGCTCAATGCAATGCATGAAAGGAAATCTAGTCTATTGAGCACAAGAAAGACTATCAACTAAACTTATGAAAAACAAGAAACTATCTCTTCTAATCTACTTAAAGCAAGAAACTATCCTTAATCTATGAAACACTCAAATGTACTGTTGGTGGTTGTGTGTGAATGCCTTCGGTGGTGATGGATATATCTCGATGAAACTTGACAAAAAAGGACAGTTCTAATGGTATAAGCTCAATACTACTTCCAAGGGCAAAATGAAAGGTGTGAAGTAAACAATCCAATGAAAACTTAGCCATGATAAAAGTAATGTTAAATACCCTACATATTCATGTATAAACCATCAACATCATGATGAGATCATCATTATCTAACTAATAAATTCAATTGCATCTTAATATATGAAAAGAAATTGTGTGAAAGGAAACTATACTATGTCTATTTTAATCATTCAAGCTATGATAAAGAAAATGACTGAAACCAGAAATTAAAAACATGATATTAAAAGTGAATTGACAATTACATTTAACCAATAACTAAGTGAAATCTATCTAAAACTGAAGTAAGCAAGCTATGATTCAAAAACTGGAAGCAAATCTATCCATCCATCAATCTTTGTAAGAAGAAACTCAGATTAAAACTATGCTCTGATCTAATTAAAAATATGTTCTAAACTTGACTGTAAAAATATAAAAAAAAACACAATTTATCATCTAACTACATGTGGGGTTAGTATAATGAG
Source organism: Picea sitchensis (assembly GCA_010110895.2). Taxonomy (NCBI): domain Eukaryota; kingdom Viridiplantae; phylum Streptophyta; class Pinopsida; order Pinales; family Pinaceae; genus Picea; species Picea sitchensis. The sequence continues at coordinate 144,544 of SNQJ01S0067567.1, read as the reverse complement.
AGAGAGACTTTTTAATTGCACGCAGAATTAGTAAAGAGACTTAGAGACTTGCAAGCCTTTTCTAATCTATAAAATCAACACATACTATCACAAATCATCATCTAACTTGCAAAAAGAAGTAAAACAGTAAGCTACAACAAACTAATTAATTAAATAAAAATATTCATTCATAGGAAAATGAAAAGACAATTTAAATTAGAAAAATGCAAAATAGACATGAAGACAGTTACCAGACTGCTGGTGGGGCCCCCCGCAAATCGTGGTCACTCTCTAAAAGCACACCATGACCTCAGTAGGCCAAATTCACCATAAAAATCCAACAACGCAATTTTGGCACTATTCTGGCAATGTAAAACTAGAAACAGAGCAAAATCATTTTTCTGGCAATTCTAATGCTTATGCTACTTGGTTAACAATCTAATGATCATCCTATTGGTATTTATAAACTTACATCCCAGGTGGTTGACCACAGGAAGGTCGAACCACCTCTAAATTCGACAAATTACATTAAATGCATCCATAACTAACAAAACGGAGGAACCCAATAAGCACCCTCTTTGGACAACTGAAATCAAGTTGTCTTGAGCTTAGTAGCTGGAGGGGGCGATGACAAACAAAACCCATGTGCTCGATTTGTCCACCACTGGATGCCAATACCATAACCGCCAACTTGCCTTGCGTTTTTGTGCAATACTGGGTGTCGGAACGAGTGCCGGAACAAGTGTTGGATCAAGTGTCGGACCAAGAAACATGGTGTGTTTTGCCCTGTAACAACAGAAAAACATAAATCAACTCTTGGAAACCATAAAATATGATAAATTAAACTTGATTGAATAACAAAACACGAATTATACGTACCTCATGTCGATTATATCATTTTACCATAAAATTCTTCAAAAAGCTCCTTTGAAAGATAAAAAACACATATATACATATGGAAAAAAGTGTATAATAACTTCATGAAGATGATCATATCTCGGGCCCAACAGTACCTGCCCGAGACACAAGCAAATCCAAGTATGCACGTAATATGTTAGGTGGATCAGAAAGTTAAGCTTGTTGTCCCTAATTTCAACAGTAAACAATAATATATATCAGCAACAAAAATATAGTGAGATCTGCAAATGAAGATGCTAAAAGTCTAGTAAAATAATCAAGAGACAAGCTAGTAAATACTAGTTTAACTCAAGGATGAAAGAGCAAGACTTTATCTTGAAATAAGATTTTAAGAATAAGTATTGCATAGATGTAATTTGCAGCCTTATGGATGTATAATTCAATTTGTTACAGCCAAGATATCAACCATCAAAACTTTCCAACATTCCACCCAAAAAGAGTGTTAGGGTTAGTAGATTATAGGGGCAAACTTTTAGCAACTTTTGACGGTTGGTTTGTGAGTTAATTAGAAAATTGTATTAGGGTTTATTTAGCCCTAATTGATGTAGAGAACATTTTATTACAGCATAAAGAATCACTTTTCCAAAGATGATTCCCTAGTGGATCAACCAAGCATATAAAACATAGAATTGATTCCAATTTAGACAACCTCAAAATCCTGAGTTTTCACGTTAACCATTGCAAGATTGTATTTCTCCAATGCAATTAGATTTAGTGCCTTTAGCTATTTGGTTATGGATTCAAACAAATTTAGAGATAACAATTGATATCTCCTTGGGGGAGTAAACCCTTTTACTCCCAAAGGCAAGCAAACGCTAACTAGGAGATACTAGGAGGGTGTAAACCCTTTTACTTCTCCTAATAAAACCTTGTGCAACAAATTAATTCTAGAAAAAAATGATAGATAATGGTGGGGTTGTAAATCCTTATACTCCCCAATAAATATAGCAAATAAAACGTGTAACCAATTAATGAAGCATCAACAAGATAAATCCATACCTAGTCCAAGAAATGACAAGATAAATCTCCTCTTACCAAGATAAATCCACCACAAATGCAATAGAAAATATCCAAGAGAGGTAGTGCACTACTTCTTCCACCAATATCATGAAGAAACCATAAAAAGAGCACAAGAGAGAAGAGGTTTGCCAAAGAGGGTGCAAATTTTCAACTAGAGAGGCTTCTCAGAATGGGAGAGCTATGATCCAAATGAGATCCAAATGATCTCTAATTATACAAAATGTTCTAAACATAGTTTTTCCACTTAAGTTAGGGTAAACAAAAAATAATGGGGCATCAACCCTTATTTCTCCACTTTACAAAAATAATATTATTTAATTCTTACTTTTACACATGAAAAAAACTCTAAAACATGATGTCACCCTCCTAAGGTGACATTTTGGCACTTTTTGGCAAGTCGTTGAGGTTGGAGAATGGACGTTGGGCTCCCAAAAACCATCTTCCAATGTGCTAGGACCTCTCTCCACTAAATCAGGGTGCCACTCCTCATCAAAGTACCAAGTGTCACATCACCACCGCATCCTAGCCCATGTGTGACGTCAAGCTGTAAGAAGGTGATGTTTGCTCTCTCTAAGCAAATTGTTTGGCATGTAGGGGATGGGAAAGAACCTCCATGATGTCATCTAAGACACCAAAGGAATTTCCTCATGATCCAGCATGTGGTCCCTGGTATCCAACCCGTGGGCTTCAAGCCCCATGGAAGCCCAAGCTAGGCTTGTTCCTACAAAATTGTCCACTAGTTGGGTCCTACAAAGACAAATGGATACGCCCTCCAAGGATCTCAAGTCAAAGCATCATGATGAATAAATAAAATCAATAAAAGAGCCATATAAGCAAGTAAATCCAGACCACCTCATCAAAACAAACCAACGCTCAAATACCATATGTACTTTGCCAAGTTTAGGTATGGGAGGGTTGAAAAAATGACCTATTGGGTGAATTGTTCCTCATGTTTCGGGGTATTTCTCGAGGGGAACTCCTTCTAAGTCATATGGACGAGGTGTCATGGATGAGGGGAAACTTTTTGGGCATGGGGTCCATGATATACAAGGGGTTGTAGTTTCTCACTTATCGGTGCCTTTGTAGAGGGTGTGTTGCACCTTCGTTTTCAATGCATCCTCTTTCCAAGCCCATTCATTGTCATTAATTAATTAAGGTCCAAACATGGGTACTCCCTAGGGTGAATCGATTAGCTTGGGGGGAAGTACCAAAGTGTCGCTTGAAGGGAGAAGTAGACATAGTGCCATGGGGGTATAATCTAGCTTGTAATGCACTTTGTGTAAATCCCTTAATCAAGTGGGACATTTATGTTATGTGTTTTCTTTTGCAGATCTTTGATTTTTTTTAGGAGAAGATTTTCATTGCTCTTAAGACCTCTTTGGGCGAGCATATAGAAGTTTCAACATAATCAAGCTCTTATATTTTTCCAGCTACTAGCCTCTGGGCCTTTAGCCTCTTCTTCCCATGAAGTGAGGGACAACCCCTTCTTGGGTCAGTACACTTGAAGGGCACTTATATTTTGAGTCAGTACAACCTCTTTTATGTCCTTTATTTGTTTCTCTGTCATTAACCATGGAAGGGTGCTTATATTTTGGTCATCTGCATCGCTATTTGAATGAACCACACTTTACATTGCATGATTGGCCTCCTTAATCTCATTACAAATCTTGATCATTTTTTCAATGTCACTCATTCCATATAATATTCGCCATAACATTTTTGTTACATTCTTCCCGATGTGCATTGTATCAAACAAATGAACAATTTATAGGTTCTCATAGTAGGGGAGCCTACTGAATTGTACAGGATAACTTTTCATTCCTCGTGGAAGCACCCCATTATTAATGCCTTCATGATGACCTTCAAGGTGAAGCATATAAATTAAATATATAACAACAATACTTGTCAATTAGTACAATGAACAAAATGCAATAGAAATATAAAATATTCCAAACATTTCATGTATGATACATAGACAATTTGATCACTACCTTAACAATTTCTATTATATTGCAACTTCCACAGACAAGATGTCATTCTCCATGGTTTGAATCCAGTCTCTTCTTTCCCATTGAAAAGATGTTTCTTGGTAAGGTACTTCGATACCTATTCTTCTTAGAGAGGAAGTGCCTATACTCATCAAAATCTCATTTCCTAAACTTATTGAACGATGAGATTTCATCTTAGGACCATAAAATGGACATGGAAATTTACCCTATGTTTGAAGACCTGCAAGAGATGGATTAAATTTTATATCAATTATTCAAAGTATGTTTAATGAAGGGATTATATAAAAGCATGCATGATATGAACTTCATAAAATTAAACACTATTAAAGTGTAGTTTAATGTTATAACATACCACATAAATGTGTTAACCCCGGGGCATCGTGAATTGTCCATACAAGCATTTCATGGAATTAAAATTCCTTTTGCACACCTACTGGTCTAGAGATAACATACATAGTGATTCCCTTCCATAACTCTAGTAAATCGTCGATAAGAGGCTCAATATATACATTCATATCTTTGACTTAGTACTTACCTAATTGATTGAACATACAATACATAATTACTACATATATGAGTAAATAAAAAAAATCAAACATAATTATAACACATAATTGAACATATATGAGTAAACAAAAAAATATAAGACATAATTATGAAACAAACAAGACAAATGAGATGTTACCATGTTAAAGAAAAATTATTCTAAAAAAATCCTTGGAACAATCATTGCCAACATTATGTACTCCCTCTTTATTGACATCCATGGAGGAATGTTATTATTGATAACAAAAATAGGCCACACCGAGTAAGTAGATCTGACCTCTCCAAATGGATTGACACTATCAGCAGCCAATGAAAGCCTAATATTACGAGGTTCGTCTTTAAAATGTGTCCATATTTCCTATATCTTCTTAAATGTAGATTCATCCATAGGCATTCGAAGAACACCATGTTTACTTATGTTCTTTGCATGGTAATCCATAAATTGTCCTATGCTTTTTCACCTAAACAATCATCGCAAACGTGGAATTATGGGAATATAAAGAAGAACCTTGCAAGGCACCTCTTTTGTTACTTGACCGGTTCGATATCTACTAATTTGGCATTTCGGGCATTCTTCTTTCGATGCATGTTCTCCATAATATAGAATATTATCATCAAGACATGAATGAATAGATTGATACTCCATTCCAATATCTTTCATAATGGCATGTAAATCTTGGTATGTGCGACATAAAACATTTGATGGTGGTAACATAAATTCACCTAACAATATACAACATAAAAATCAACACTGGTTAATGTAAAGAATATTAATCGTACATATTGCATCCAAATTTTACAGATGATAAACTGACAATAATAATAGAGGAAAAAATAAAACCTTTATCATTGTGTACTAAATGTAACAAAATATATTACACGTCTTAAGATTTGTGTGACACAAGTGTTTGACAATCCATTCATAACCTCTAAGTTCAACAGTAGCAATATAGTAGAGAGAAGACTTGTTTTGGAGCCTTCATAAAGAGGTTGACTTGCTTTCTCAAGTACAGGTATATCAAAAACACCATCAAGATGGTCATCATCATCATCCATTCCAACATTATTAAATGTCTCCTGGATCAATATATTTTTCCCATCTTATTCAATGGTGTTATTAGCATCATCATCTTCTTCCATAGGATCATTAACTTGATCTTCAATATTCGCTCCATGTTCATGAACATACGCTTATATAACCATGTCTTCCACCACATGCAATGCCCTAGGACGTCGTTCCTTTATAATTATAAACAATCAAGTAATATTAGTGTATATAAAAAATATTAAAATGATACAAATGTTTACAAATATAATATAGGAAAACAAAGACAACAAAGACAAAGACAAAGACAACTTATGAATATGCTGAAAAAATATAGGGAAAATATTACTTTTCTTGACATGTAGAAAGAGAGACACTTTGTGAGATATATAGTCACAACCAACAAAAACAACCTATTCTTATTTCTCCTAGTTCATCATTATGTCATATTCTTGTCTATGCTCCCTCAACCCTAACAAAATATAAACCACCCTTATCTATCCCCCTCAACCATGTACCTTCAAGGTTCCAGAACATGAACATGGAATCTCCATATTTCCTTTACTGTCCTCTTTCTGACAAATACAACATTCATCCAGTGTGGCATCTCCACTTTCCATTAGTGATTTATGTTTTAAAAACAAATGACGACGTTACTAGGAACTGTAATTGATCTTCAAAACTTTTAAAAGGGAAACAATTACCAATATCAAAAGAGGAATTAACAACTCTACAAACACTTCTCAAACAAAGCATCGATACCAATATCAAAAGAGGAATTAACAACTATGCAAATACTTCTCAAACAGAGCATCGGTACTTGTCAACACAGTCAATATTAACTCTCGTATTGAACATTAGCATATGGTGAACAATATACACGCTGCTATGTAATGCAACACTAAACATTGTGGCAGGTGGTGTATGTGTATATTGGCAGAACTGGTTCACTTCTGTGAAACACACAACCCAATTTGCTTATTAAATTGTGGCGAGGGGTGGTGTATAGGAGGTAATGAAGTCATTCAAACAAATGCTCAGAATAATAAACCCCAAATTGAAACCCTTAGTGAAAATATAATTGGAGAAGTTAAAAAGGGTTGGAATAATTGTTCTAATCAGACATGTGGAATGGCTCTCCAATCCAGTAATAGTGAGGAAGAAGACTAAAGAAATTTGTTTGTGCGTATGTTTTTGGGATTTGAACAAGGCAAGCATTAAATATAATTATCCCTTGCCTAACATGGAAATGTTACTTCAACAAGTCTCACGAGAGAATTTTGACCATTGTTCCATCCCTATTTGTAAACATCATAAGTGGTCAAGGGGTTAAGGGTTAGGGGTCAAGGGCTAAGGGATTAGGGGTTAATAGGTTATTGGCCATCCAAGGGTTAGGGATACTTAGGAGTTGGTATTCTATATGGAGCAATCATCTTAGGTGAGAGCGAGAAACAAAGATAACAAATCAATGATCATGAAGCTTGTGCAATTTATCAAGATGTTTATGAATATATTGAAAAAATATAGGAAAAATGTTACCTTTCTTGACATGTACAAAGAGAGACACTTTGTGAGATATATAGTCACAACTAGCAAAAACAACCTAATCTTATTTCACCTTCATCATTATGTCATATGTTTCCTTGATTTCACTTGGTGACCATGGCTTTTAAGTGGATGGAAACTTTCCCCGGCCCAACTTGGAGACCACAATTTAATTTATAAGGGGTTGAGAATGGAGCGATTAGGGGTTAGCGCATTAGTGGTCCAAGGTTTAGGGGTTAGGGTTTAATATGGGATAATTAGGGGTCAAGGATAGGGGTACTTAATGGTTTAGGGGTTTTTAAGGGGTCAAGGGTTAAGGACTTAGGGGTTAACAGGTTATTGGTCGTCCAAGGGTCAGGGATACTTAGGTGTTGGTATTCTATATAGAGAAACCCTCTTAGCCGATGAGAGCGAGAAACAAATACAACAAGTCAATGATGAAGTTTGTGCAATTTATCAAGATGTTTATGAATGTGTTGAAAAAATATAGGAAAAATGTTACTTTTTTTGACATGTAGAAAGAGAGATAATTTGTGATATATATAGTCACAACTAGAAAAAAAACATATTCATATTTCTCCTTCATCATTATGTCATATTATTTCTTGATTTCACTTGGAGACCACAAGTGTTAAGTGGATGGAAACTTCCCCCGGGCCAACTTGGTGACCACGGTTTAATTTATAAGGGGTTGAGAGTTGATGGATTATGCGTTAACGCATTAGTGATGCAAGGGTTAGGGGTTAAGGGGTAATTAGGGGTTAAGGATAAGGTTACTTAATGGTTTAGGGGTTTATAAGGGTTCAAGGGATAAGGGATTAAGGGTTAATAGGTTATTGGCCATCCAAGGGTTAGGGGTACTTGGGAGTTGGTATTTTATATGGAGAAATCAACTTAGGTGAGAGCGAGAAACAAAGACAACAAATCAATGATGAATCTTGTGCAATTTATCAAGATGTTTATGAATATGTTGAAAAAATATTTACTTTTCTTTACATGTAGAAAGAGACACACTTTGTGAGATATATAGTCACAACCAACAAAAACAACCTAGTCTTATTTCTCCATCATCATTATGTCACATTCTTCCTTGATTTCACTTGGTTACCATGGATTTTAAGTCGATGGAAACTTTCCCACAACTTGGAGACCACGGTTTATAAGGGGTTGGGAACTTATATATCCCTTTGATCCCTAACCCTTAACCCACCCCTAACCTCTAAACCATTAACTCCTAACCCTCTAATCCCTAGCCCCTAACCCCTTAGACCTTATCTCCGTAATCCTTAACACCTTAACCCCATTCCCTCTAAGCCCTTAAACCCCTAAATCCTAATCCCTTAACCCCTAGCCCCTAATCCCTTAACCCCTGACCCCTAAACCCTTCAACCCTAAACCATTAACCAATAACCCCTTACCCCCTAATACCCTAAACCATCCTAACCCCTTAATCCCCAACCCTAAACCTCTAACCCCTACTCCCTAAAACCCCATTAACATCTAAATTCCCTAGGACCTAAACCCCCTAAACCTACCTTAAACCCTAACGTATTAACCCCTAACCCCTTAACCATTGAGCCCTATTCTGGACTCACTAACCCTTAAACCGCTAAAATCTTAACACCTAACCCCTTACACACTGTACCCATAAACCTTAAACCCCTTAACCACTAAAA